>CAKNXH010048529.1:19392-36009 GCA_932178445.1 Andricus quercusramuli
CAAATGTGTTATGTCATGCCATGCCATTTCATGTAACGTCATGTGTCATTTCGTGTCACCTCATGTGTCACGTCACACATGACATGATATGTAATATAACTTGACACATGACGTGACGTGACATGACGCAGGACACATGACATGTCATGTCATATGACATGATATGTAACATGACATGGCACATAAAACGACATGACGTGACATGACACAGGACACATGACATGTCATGTCATATGACACATGAAATTATATGACATGACATTTCATGTCGTGTTATGTGCCATGTCATGACATGTGCCATATGTCATGTCATGTGTTATGTCATGTGTCACATCATGCCATGTCATGTGTCATGTCATGTGTCATGTAATGTCATGTCATCTCAAATGTCATTTGTCATGTTTCGTTTCATGTGATGTGTTATGTCATGCCATGTCATGTGACATGTCATTTTATGCTATGTCCTTGAGGGTCCGTGGACCTCCTGTCGCGTCCAAAAAAAGTGACATTTGGTCCCTCCTATCTCGAAACCTGGCGGTTTTTGGACCCGGTGTCTTAGGACTAAATTTGATCAGGATATCATAAATTACATTATACCACAGTTTCAGCCAATTTGACCGGGACTATATTTTCCATAGATGTGTGCGGGGTCCTTTGTGTATCAGAACTTACATATGCTTATAAAACGCATAAAAAACAATGATATTCATAAAACATAGTTGGCGGGAATTTTTTGCTCTTTTTTTGCTCTCCGATGACATATAATACGTGTCCCAGAAAACTACACCTAAGTCATGCATACCTACCCCTCGTGACCAAAAATGTCCTAAAAGTGTAAAAACAACCTTGAATGACGCAAAGATGATTCAGGACTCTCAATTAATTATTTGACACTTGAAAATTTACCCCTTTCATAATTTTTCCCAAAAACTACCCTCCCACGTAAATTTATGTAGCAGAACTCACATATACTTATCAAACGCGTAAAAATAATAATATCCAGAAAACACAGGGGAGACTTCTGCTCTTTCTTGCTCTGCGATGCCCAATATAAAATTTTATAAGAAACTACCCCGCAGTGAAACGTATCAACATCTCGTAACTGAAAATTTCCTGGAAATATAAAAACAAGTTCGAACAATGTAAAGATGATTCAGAACTTTGAATCGACTAATTCCTTGTTGGGAATTTATGTATTCTATAATTTACCCTGTAAGTATTAACTAACGAATGAGTCTAATTTAATTAAACTGAAAAATAACTGTACGGTCTACTCAAGTTTAAGTGCACTAAAAATACTCTCCATCACTAGTTTTTACATTATTACAGGTAAGAATTTTCAATATACTATTCAAATGATGAAACTTACCGTTAATTATTATATTGAAGTTGAATCAAAATTTAGGCTTCGAGAGTTCCAGATTATTCAGGTACTCGAATAATAGATTACCGATATTTTGCTCCACGAAATTAAAGTATCGGAATTTATAAATAAAAAATTTTCAATTTCTGAAAAAAGATCTTTCTCCTTCGCTCCGCTAGGAATCGAACCTCACTTCCTCAGATTCCCTGTCGGGTGCTTTAACCACTAAACTACTAGAGAGATCGAAGGCAGATACTTTTTTCAGATATACGCTTTTCACAGCAAGGAGTTATGTTTTGAACACAAGTTAAATTAGAAGGAATCTGTATTATCATCATCGAAAAAATGAGAAGCGTATATCTGAAAAAGTATCTGCCTTCGATCTCTAAATTAGCTTAGTGGTTGAAGCACCCAACGGGCAATCGGAAAGACGCGAGGTTCGATTCCTACCGGAGGGGAGGAGAAAGATCTTGTTTCAGAAATTAAACATTTTTAATTTCTAAATTTCCAACTCGATTTAGTCTGAAAAGACGTTAAGAATGTCTGTTATTTAAGAAGTTACCTTAGATTAGATCGATATTGTTGATTTACATTTCCACAGTAAGTGAATGATATCTACACACGATCGATCGTTACCAACTCCGATGATAATACAGATTTCTTCTAGAGTATCGGACTTCTTTGCCAGTCGAATTCGAAGTTCCAGATTATTTTGCTATGCGATTAATGGATTCCGGATTTTTTTCTTCTTGCAATTGAAGTACTAGATTTTTTTCCTGTTTGAATTCAAAAGAATTTTCCAACATTTTAAAATTCTGTTCGAAATATACGTATAGAAACAGGGACCCGACCAAAACTTTCGTTCCATTTCGTTACTGCCAGCTAAACAAAGTAATTTAGATCCATATGAATTACATATTGGTAACATCCACGTAGATCTGTACAGATGTCGAACATAGCGGGATGTCTACAAAATCCTGTAAGAAATCTCCATATAGAAACTAGTAGAGCTTCTATTTAAAATTTCGAACAGGTAACATATTGATGAAATCCATATAGATCAGCATAGATTTGTGGACATAGCAGAATGTTTGAAAAATCTTGTGAGAAATCACCATATAGAAACATGTAGCATTTCTGTTTTGGAATATCATATAGATCACATATTCTTAACATCCACATAGATTCGTATAGAGGTCGGGACATAGTGCGATGTTTGAAAAATCCTTCCGAAACATTAAAAGCCTTTGGAAACATTAGGAATCTATAAATCGAGTAGCAAAATAATGTGGGACTTCGAATTCGGGTGGAATAATCTATGAATTTAAATTCAAGTAGCAACAAATTTAGAACTTCAATTTTGAGAAGCAGCAAAGTCGGGAATCTGTTAATCGAGTAGCAAAAACATCGGATTCTTTATTTTTGAGAAATAAAAAAATCAGCAACCCATTACTCGTGTAGCAGAATAATCTAGAACTTCGAATTCAAGTAGCAAAAGAATCCAGTACTTCAATTTCAAGGGGCCAAAAAATCGGGCAGAATAATCTATAAACTCATATTCGAGTACGACAAAAATCCAGTACTTTAATTACGAGGAGAAAAAAAATCGGGAATCTACTAATCGGTAGCAAAATAATCTAGAACTTGGAAATCAAGTGTCAAAAAAATCCGACACTTTATTTTCGAGGAGCGAAAAATTCAGGAATGTATTGTTCAGGTAGCAGAATAATCTATCACTTAAAATTTGAGCATCAAAAAAATCGAGTACTTCAATTTCGAGGAGCAAAAAAGTCATCAGTGATCTATTATTCATGTAGCAGAATCATTTTTCAACTTTGAACTCGAATAGAAAGTGAAATCGAGTACTTCTGTTTCAAGGTGCAAAAAAATCGCGAATCTATTAATCGCGTAGTAGAATAATTTGGACCTTCGAATTCGACCAGTACAAAAATGCGGTACTTTCATTTCGTGGAGTAAAAAATCGGGAATCTATTATTCGAGTAGCTGAGTAATGTGGAACTCTCGGAGTTTGAATTCCGTTTCAACTTTCAAATAAGAACTAACGATAGTTTTATCATTTGAATAAATATTTGCAGCTAAATGTAGTATATAAAATTTTTTTGCCTGTAGGGATGTACACATTGGTGATGAAAAGTATTGTCTAAGGCAGCTAAACTTTAGTAGACTGTACAGTTATTTTTTTATTTAATGAAATTCAACTCTTTTGTTAATTAATACTTACGGGGTAAATTATAGAAGACATAAATTTGCAAAAAGGAGTTAGTCAATCTAAAGGTCTGGGACATCTTCATATTCTTTGAACTTGTTTTCATATTTGCAGGAAATTTTCAGTTAAGAGATGTTGATATGTTTCATTGAAGGGTAGTTTTTTTATGACATTTCATATTGGCCATTGCAGAGCAAAAGAGGGAAAAAGTCTCCTCTGTCAATTTTGTTCCGAATATTATTATTTATGATGCGTTTTATGTAAGTATATTGAAGTTCCGCTATATCAATTTACGTGGAAGGGTAGTTTTTGGAAGAAATTATAAAAGGGGTAAATTGTCAAGTGTCAGATAATTAATTTAGAGTTCTGAATCATCTTTACGTTATTTAAGGTTGTTATAAAATTTTTAGAACGTCTTTGTTCACGACGGGGTAGTTATGTTTAACTTAGGGGTAGTTTTTTGGAACACGTATTATATGTTTTCCAAGCGAAAAAAAAAATCAAAAAAATCGACCCTAATCGTTTATTTCATTATAATAATTTTCAGTCTGTTTTCATAGGTGGCGGTGCTGAGTGGACGTCGTGCTAGCGCCACCACCCTTATCTCGGAAGTTTGAAGAGCTGAAAAATTTTTTTTTAGCGTAAAATTTGCGAAAAAAAGTAAAAAAATATGGCGTTTTTCATTTTTTATTTTGCTTTGGTGGCGGCGCTAAGTGGACGGACCTAAAATTCCCATGACATCACAGCAGATTGTACCTGCGAAAATAGGCGCAGAGTTGCTTGGATCTCGACCTTATTTCCTGGGGAATAGGTTGTGTTTATCCTCCAGGCAGGATTACTAATAGTTCCAAATTCATGACGCTTATTACATTTGTTGTTTGAACGAGTTCGATAAGACTCCAGACTGTCTCAATTCTTGGTTTTCTCCGGCATTGTCTTCCTGTTACATTTTCCAACGAAAATTTAGATAAATTAAAAAAATACAGCTCAGGTGCTGCTACTAATTTCGAATGTGAAGTTTATTTCTCAGAGAACCCTTCATCTTTGGTTTTAAATTCTAGACAATGATCTGTATAGTGGGACGGAGTGGAAATGCTCAAATCAATCGAATTGTTCAAGCTAATGAAAAGAAATTATGGTTGGCATCTGAAAAATGTAAACAGAATTTCAAAATCGGTTCATATTTTCTGTTCACTTTTCTGATCTGAAGATTCAAATGTTTTAAAATTAATGATTGAAGTTGCTACTTCAAGATTCGAGAACTTCTAAAAATCCTTCTAAGAAAACCTGGAATCGAAAAAGGAAATAGTTTTGAAGTTATGAGTATAGCGGTGCTAGATTTATGGCCCAAAATTTGAGTCTGAGGGTTCTTTTTAGGCTTTAAGTAGCCCTCGAATTTGGTATGATACCGGGATTGATTGCTGCACTAGTATCGGAATTATCACAGACAAAACAAAACATAAACTTTACATCGTTTTTGATTGACTGCAACAATTAATTGTGCCAGTTAAACATTGATTTCCCAATATAATTCACAAGTTTTATTTTAAATAGTTAAAAAACGCATCGAAAAACTACTTCGGAAAAGCCTGTTTTCATTTGATGAATATTTAGGTCATTTTTTCTAATCAGTGATTGTTCAAAATTATTAAATGTTTAAGCTTTTATCGTAAACAAGCTTTATTAATGTCATTTTTTTACCAAATTAGATGCAATTGGACATCCAGATCTTCTTACAAACAACGTTCGTATAACAATGAAAGACGGCTCTGTTTTTCGAGGATATATCTCTCCAATGGAGGGTGATGATATACCACCCACCTGGTTGAAACAAAGCCAAATACCTCGTCCTTTGCTATATTATATTTATATACACACCAAATATAATGAAAATTTGGAATTACGAGGATTTTTCAGAGCTATAAAAAGAGTTGACAATCATAATCCTGTTGAGGATCTTCCAAGCTCCGCAGATATACGTATAGGAAATGTGAGATATTATAACGCTCCAGAATTCACACCTTTGGAAGTCAATAATCTACCTGCTAATTTCAAAACCAAGGGCCACATTTTTATAGCAATACCAGGAGGTCCTATCGTTGCCTCAGTTATACAACGCTGTCTACCACCTCTACCACCAGGTATAACCATTGTTCCGGCTCGCAGGAATTAAAAGGAGAAGCAAACAAAAATTTCAAGTGTTGTTTCGAAAGAACATTTTTCTTCATAATTATGATCTATGATGCAAGTCATTATAGATTAAGTTTCTTAGAATTGCACTGCTTTTTCGAAATCTAGCTTCAAATCGAAAAAGAAGACATTGCATTGGTTTGCCGTAAAAATACCATTGGCAAGGTGCTCGCAGTTATTTCTTTTTATATTGAAACTAATTGCATGCAGTTGTCCTTCTCAAAAATAGGACATCTCGAGTCTAAAGTGAGTGATGCCTACAAACATTCTGTAAAGCATGACGCCATAACAAAAATTCTACTTTTCATAGTGGTAGCAAAAGATATCTGCTGGATATCCCACTTACCTCCTAGCATATCATCCAGAGAAAAGTTATGTTTGAAATGTAATTGTTGTTTTAACTTCGTTTTCTTTAAATTTATTATAAAATCACCTTCAGAAGAAGTAGTTAGTTAGTTGTAATGTAGGCGGGGGGGGGGGGGGAAAGGGCTAAAGGTCCCAACCCCGGACGCTCAAGCTATGAAGCCTATTGTGCCACACCCGTGTTTATTCTCAAGGCAGTACTCCGAATCAAGCCATCCTTCGCCGAGTGTTTTTGGATCTCGGTGGATTTTTCGTTGTTATCAACGTTCTGAGATTATACCTCTCAGGTGCCAGGTATACCTATCGCACAGTAAACGAAGTCCTCCTTTTTTGATCAGGCAAAATGATCCTCACCCACTCTGCCATTCGGGAGCCTCCCTAGCAGGCCAGGGTGTACGGAGCAATCCCTCTGAGGTCATCAGGTAGATGCACAGATTCGAAGCACTGTGCTGGTGTGTTATGTAAGTGTATGTGTGTGTGTGTGTTCATTACTCGAAATCGGCCAGCGACCACCGAGCGGAGGTCCCTTGGGAGGGCCTGCCTCTACGCAAGGAGAACACTGACTCATTTTCGAGTCTTCACAGAATCGGCTTCGACCTCCAAGGCTATTCCCCTCGACATGGGGACATTTGAAACTATTTGTTTAATTTATAAATAAGAGTTTTTGATTCAAACAGAGAGCTAACTGAAATTGAAGAAATGATTGATTTGAGCTAGTTAATTAAACTTAAGATCATTATTTTTTAATAGAATAAATTTATAAATATAAATAAGTGAAATTCTAGCGTTCTCTTATATTAAGCTTTGTTGGAACAATGAAAAGGCAATATTGCGAAACTTGTAAATAGGTTAAGTCACATGATTCCATGGATCATACTATGTACATTGTATGTCACCTTCACAACCAGAACGTGTTTACACTTTCTTGCTTCAAAATGGAAAAATGAGAATTCTTAACACAATTAAATTATTTCACCTTGTCTTATTCAATTATTAGATAAATTACTCATACTTAACATTATTACATAAAATAAATAATATTATTATTTAATATTAGTTCATATTCTTATTATTATACTCAATTACCAGCTTTTTTAATTCGATTTTTCTAAGTGTGATATTGATTCAAGTGATGATCTGATGCGTACTGTGGATGTACCCAAAAAGTGTGCTCATCTTTGTAAGAGTTTTGTAGATGGGAAAAAGCTGATATTGTACAAGTTTATGTTGAAAATATGTGAAATATTTCTCACATAGTTTCATGTGGAAGTCCGAAGCTTTATTATAATATATCTCTAACTTCGAATTTATGGTTTCTGCATTATTTTGAAAAACGATAAAAATAAATACGTAATTGTACGAAATGAATTCCTTACTGTATAATTATTTCGAGAATTGTTCAAGATACTTCGATGTTACAGGGACCGAGTTCAGGTACCTACAAAACAATGATCCAAAAATATTTCACATGCATATTGTAGATTGTTTCAATGCAATGTTCCAACAATATTTTATAGGAACATTCTGAGTAATTTTAAGAAATATTCCTGCAATATTCCGATTGTGGGGCATGTGTGTATTCCTGCAATATTCCTGGATTGTTTCGTGTCCATATCGAGGTCTTTAAGTTTGTCTTGACTGACTCTTACGTAAGGTGTCAAAATAAACTGATCTACATCTTCATAAATATTAGGATCCAGTCATTCATTGGGTTCTTTAAGCAGTTTTCTGCATGCCTTCCTTCAAATATTTTCACCATGATAGTGTTTATGAAAAAATTTTGCAGAATTTGTAAGAAATAATTCTGGCGAAAGCTAGGTGTTGGGTGACGTGAAATTCGTAATCAGACAATTCAATATGTAGTCGTTTCGAATTCTGAAAAATTTAATTTATTAATTGTTAGTATAAGTTCTTCAAACATAAAAAATTCAGAAATTGAAGATCTTAAAAATATAATTAGAGAAATAATACAATATTTACTGTGAAATATTTCAAGAATGAACAATTCTAGCCCTATAGGTTTTAAAATAATTTCTTGTTGCAAAACAGGGGCCGATTAGACACGAATTATCTCCTACGCATTAGGTAACAAAAAGCTGTGAAGATTCACGAAGACAGTCATTAAGAATTAAGATCTCCAGATACGAACGAAAAAGACGTTTATGAATCGATTCAAAATAATTCCTACTTTTAAGTATCCTTATGCGCTAATTTTACAAGCAGTTTTGTTTGCAATTTTCAAAATTTTTTTTTCGACACATCTTTAAGTGCAGAGTGGAACAGGGCGAGGCAGCCAGTAGGGCGAGGCAGCCAATTTTTTCTTATCCCCACAGCGTTAATTGGAATCGCGCGCCTTTTTAATGTATGGTCGGTTAGGTTAGTCCGCTATACTTGCCGAAAGTTGAGTGTCGTGACTGTCGCAGTTTGCAAAAATCAGCGTCATTTGTGAAAAACTACTAGCAGAAGGAACATTTTCATGATTCACGTTTTTTTTATTCTTCGTGTATAGGTTATGTAAAAAAAGTTAAGTGAGTATTTTCCGTAGTAAAATTTTGTGCTGAACACGATGGAATGGTTGGCTTTTCGATTTTCAAAGTACTTTTTTTATGTGCAATTTGTTGGAAAAAAGCACGTGTGGGGCGAGGTAGCCAACAACGGGAAATTATGCTGGAAAGGCTGAAAAGCGAATAGCTTGTGGCGGCCCTCGACGAGGCCGCCCAAAGAAGGTATAAACTTCTTATGAAACCTCGGACAGCGGCAATCGAAGATGACATATTATTTTTTCCGATTTTTTCAATTTTTTTTGTGGTTTTTCTTTTGAGTTCCATCGAATGTCAGAGAAGACATTTGACTTTGTTTTTCATTTTTATATATCATCTTGTACCTAATGCAAGAACTTTATGCATTATTATAGTTCTGTGTGTCATATGACGGGAATTTCCTACGGCCCGTACAGCAAATTAAAAAAAAACCTTTGTTGCTGTGGTGGCCTAGAAATGGATATTCATTTAGTGTCTTGATAATCCATGGCAATATTTTGATTGTGGGGCATTTATATATTCTCACAATATTCCTGGATTATTCGGTGTCAATGTCGTGGGTGTGGTGAGCCCACACTTGTAGTTATTTACTACAAGAAACTATCCACCTAGAAACACTACCCGAATCGGGTAGTGTCACGCCTACCCCTAGAGGCTCGCCGAAAGGGAAACGGCTTAATGGTATAAAAAAAAAAAAAAAAAATATATAGAGGTCAATGTTTCATAAGTTCCAGAGGAATATTCCTGTAATATTAAAGATATATAGCATGCTATAGGGAAGTTCACATGAAATTAAAGCCGTGGGGGTAGAGAGACAGTGCCCGTGACACTTTGGCATCTAGGGGTACGAAGGTGTCCTAACGGCCTTTCAGAGATACCGGACGACCTCCCGAGTAATCATTCTCACCCTTGCATGCGGGCCTCTGCAGAAGCGGGCCTTTTATTTTCGTAGCTGCTCGTGGGATCAAAATGAATACGTTAAATGACAAAAATTTGAAGGAAAAAGAAGGAAGGGAGGTGACGGAGGAGTTGGGCCCTAATGAGTCTAACAGAACCCCATCTTCTCAATCTGTCTCTTCGGTTAGCTAAACTCAGTCGAGCTGAGGGATGGACGTTCCCTCTGAATGAGGCTATGGCGACGGGAGTGGCCAATGATGCCCTTCCCCACCAAAAAAAGAAAGGCATAAACAATTCTCTGAAAATGAAACTTTAGAGGCAAGCGTAGCAGGCTAGAAGAGCGGCTGCAGGGGCTAAAGCTTCTGCAGCAACAACGTCGACAACCAACATTGAGCACCAGAAGAGAGAAAGGAGTCAAGAACACACCTAACTGGAAGAAAGGGGGGCTAAGTCTATAAATAGGCTCGAGCCAGTCCAGCAGCTAGTGAACGGGGAGTCGTCGAGAGCTGGGTTGACAGTTGCCCAGAGGACTAACACTCTGAAAGTGGTGGTGGTGGATACGAGCTACCAGGACTCATTTCTAAGTGTGGAACAGTTCGAGCTCTTCAGGGTGGCCAACTAAAGGGCGCTCAAAAGAATGTTCTCAAACAGTCGGAAATATTCGAGACCTCCTTCTGCAGGGGAGGGGTCGCAGCAGACACAACGGCAGCTCTTAAACAAATGCTAGTTGTGCACATTTTTAAGTCCCAGAAGAGGGCTCTTGCGGTCCTGAACAACAGGCTCTTCTACTACCTTGGATAGTTCACCTTTAGGGAAGCCATTCAGGGACAGGAGGAGCCTGCCGGGACAGAGTAAGATCGGGGCAGAACTAAACGATGGCATGGCTTTGGGGCAAAAAGGCATCTCATTAATCTCGGAACTTTGGTTAGATCTAAATACCATGAGGTGATTAGAGGGTACTGGTTTTTGTTACAGGGACCCCAAGGCGGCTAAATTAACGGCCACCATACTGGCGAAGGGAGTCAACGTTGTTCTGCCGCTAGAACTATGCTCGAGAGATCTGACGGTGATAGCCATAGATCTTCGAGGAGTTACAAAGCTAGTCATGGGATTGGCCTACTTTCGATATGAAAGCAAAACCAAACCACTAGAAGAAGTACGTATACTGATGGAATCCCGCAAGGTAAGGGGTTTCCTTCTTCTTTTGGGGTGCGATGCTACCTCCCACCATAATTTGTGGGGTAGCATGAACACCAACTGAAGAAGGAATGATCTATCAGAATATTCAAATGCTATTGATTGAGATATTCTCAACACGGGGAATACCCCGGTGTTTCATAACTCTGTCAGCAAAGAAGTCATTGACATCGCCTTCAGCGCCAAGAATAACGGACTGGGACCAGCATTCCACGGATCTAAAGAATGCACTCTCCGAGGTGCACAGGTCACTTAGCGACTCAAACACCCTGGAGATGGCAGCCAATAGTTTCACGGATGCCATCAAATCTACTTATGAAAAAATCTGTCGACCCAAAGGATTCCGGAAGGCTGGGGAGACACACTGGTAGAACAGAAAACTCAAAGAGCTCAGCAGGGAAACCAGAGGGAGGTTTAGTGGTGCCAGTAATGGTAAAAGGTTGAACTGCGGATTCCATTTACGACGATAAGGGATAAATACAGGTGTGCGATACGCAAGGCCAAGCAAAAGAGGTGGACCAACTTTTGCGCAGACATCGAGAAAGGGGCAGAGCCGGCGGGACAGGACAAGTTGATTTCTCGAAATCCGGATGCTATTCTCGGCACTCTAAACGTGCCCGGCAATTGATACTCACTGTGGGTTAAGGAGACTTTGGCTCACCTGATCAAGGCACGTTTTCTGGGCTTTATAAGGTTTGAGAAAAAGGAGGCGACACCTCTGAGGCGACCGAAGCCGCATGTGGCTTGAATTGGCCCGAAATTGCGGCTAGCCCACGAGTTTGTTAACACTTTCAGAGACAGGTTGGCCCTGAAGTCCTTCAGCCGATACAAGTCTCCTGGTCCGAATGGCATACACCCGATCTTTATACAGAAGACTGGGGGGATCATCATAGGCCGATAGTGAGACTTGCTGGGGCTAGTCTAACACTGGCATGTGATCGTCCCATCAGTCTCACATCTTTCCTACTAAACCACTTCGCAAGGAGCAGCATGCCTATAGGACTGCTCACTCGACCGAAACGGCCCTAAGCGGAGCAATAATTGTAATCGAAGGACAACTGTAACAGAAATGCTTGTCAATTGGAAACTTTATGGACATCTAAGGAGCCTTCAACAACATATCTAGAAAGGTGATCAGGGCAACTATGATGGCACACGGTGTGCTAAATGCAGTCGTGAAATGGACCTGCTACACGTTAGGAAACAGGAACCTAACAACGTGTAAGGATGATACCACTTTATGTGGAACTGTTGGCTCAAGTTTTCCGTAGGAAGGCGTTTTATTATACCTGCTGTGGTGTTTAGTAGTGAATAAATTGCTTCATCTACTCACGAGTCAGGACTACCACGCTATTGGCTACACGATCGACATACTCGTAATCGTGCCCGGTTGACATCTGAATGCGCTCTTCGGGGTAATGTAGCAAGCACTGGGGATAGTGGATTCCTGGTGCAAGAAGACTGGATTGTCGCTCAATCCGAGTAAGACGGACGCAGTTGTATTCACCAGACGGTACAAGTGGGGAACCACATGTAGACTGGAACTGGGAGGACAACTGCAAATCAAAGAAGGAAACACTTGCGTAGATCTATACAGCGATCCTGCGACTCAGGCCACCCTATGCGGAGCAAGACAGTGAAGTCTCGACTAGAAATAATCAGGGGACTGGTTCTTGTAAACGGCATCAGTGGGGCTTTAAAATCGACAGTCGACACCCACGTTGACATTGGGAGCACTAGAAGGGTAAGAACCCCTCCATCTCACCATCAAGGCCAGGGCTGCGAAGGTAGCATGGAAATTGAATATGGTGAACGGCGGAAGGATCTTGACGGAATTGCGGATCCCAACCGATGTCTCGAGCAGACCGACCGAGAGCATGTTCAGGAAGAAAACTCCCATCCTCGTTGCTATATAGGACTATTCATTCGATTTGTACGTTCTTTTTTTATGAAAAATTTTTGAAGTTTGAAAAAATGTGTGTGTGTTTATATTTTGGATAAAAAACGTTGTTAATTTTTTACTTATCAACAAAATTTGAACTTTTTTTAAGATTGTACAAGTATCATTTTTTTCAGGTTTTTCAAATTTATCAAGAAAGGTCTTATATCTTTCAGCGTCTTAGCATCATTAAAAAAAAATTTTATCATGCTCTAAACAGTTTTTCGGATTGACAATGTTAGCTTTATTCAAATCCACACTTTTAGAATAAAATATGAGATAAATTAATGTTTTATCATGGCTAACAGAAAATAAATGCTGTTTAGCAATTGTTTGAACAATTTTTAAAAACAAATTCAATGTTTGGATATTATTCATCTAATAGGCTTCATTTTTATTATGGAATCAACTAAGAATGTTTTCCCGATTACCTTTTGCTATCATAATTCACAAATTTACAGGAATGATGAATTGAAAAAAAATGTCATAAACAAGTTCATAGTTTGGTCATTTTTCAACCAAGAAGCTTAATGTTTAACGAAATCAACTAAGAATATCTTTTCGATCACTCTTTGCCTTAATATCCTAAATTTCTTTATGGAAATTGTTTACATCATAAATAATTTTTGTAAATTTGCAAAGCATCGTAGCAACGAGTTATTGAAAAGAAATTCTTATTTGATATTGTAAAAATTGAGCCTATTCATTCAAAAATAACAAATGTCTGAATTTGTTCATAACAATTGTTTGAATAATTAATAATTCTTGTGAATTTGCGAATTATCGTAGAACGAAGTCATCAGAAAGATAATCTTAGTTGATTCCCTAAAAAAATTAACCACACTCTTTGAAAAATAGCCAAACTTTAAACTTGTTAATAAAAATTGTTTGAATAATTAATAATTCTTCTATATTTGTAAAGAATTATAGCGAAGAGTCATTGAAAAGACATTCTCCGTTGATTTGCAATTACTCGTAATGAAACATTACTTTCTCTTACACTTTAAATATTGCTGATACTCAAAAATAACTCTTGTTAATCAAATTGTTTATAACGTAATTAAATTTCTTTAAGTTATGCTCGGCCACTTGAAATTATTTTGAGATAGTTTTAGCACAGATATAAACCTTGTCTTATATAAATCTAATAATCTAAAAAAAATGCCATTTCTGAAAATAAAAATAAATCAATTTTGATTTTAAATAAAAAATTAACTAAATGTTTTATTAAAAAATCCAAACACACAAATATTTGCGTGATTTGAAAATCTCTTATTCAAACAAAAACAAATAAATCGAATCAACGTTGTAGGCTAAAAACTGATTTGTCCGCAGAAACTTTTGTGTCCCACTGCACGACAAAACCAGGAATTTCCAGTTCTGAAATATTTTATAATTTTCTGTTTTAAAAGAAATTTGCGTCAATAAACTCGCTATTTGTTATACTTGATGCAGCCAAGTAATGTGCTTAAGGAATATACATAATTAATTTGATGCACGAGTTCATTCTCATAAACACGTTATTTGGACAATTTCTTCGGTACATTAGTTTGCTGCAGAAAAAAAAAATGATGTCTTAAAATCGTTCTAATTTATTATGATAATTGTATGAGTAACAAAAAATTGTCATAATTTGACAACTTGTAAGTAACTTATTAAGTTATAAACAATGCTTTAACCTATTAGATCTCATAAGTATAAAAATTCACAGGGCAGAAAAGGTAATTTTTAAAAATAAACTTTTAATTGTTCAAACAATTTTTGTTCAAACGGTATCAACGTTATTTGAGTTGATCATGTTTATGAGGATCACAATTGTAAAATCATGTTTCATTGAATGTAATATTATATGCTGAGAACTGTCTCGAATATTATAAGATATAGGTCTTTAGGACTTTCATCAGTGTCAGACCAATTTCGCAGACCTATTGCATCAAAGTTAGCAAGCACCTGCAATTCTGTATATTTTTGATGACAAAGCTATATTTGAAGAGAAGCGTATTTCAAATTAAGAAACACTTTACATAATTTAGAATGAATAATATTTATGCAATATTATTTAAAAAATAACAACTGATTTGAAAAAGTTACTTCATTATTATTAAAATTAAACAATTTAATTGTTTAGTATAATACAGCTCAGATGTACAGAGAAGCCCTATGACTTTTTATATGTATAACCTAATGAGAAACTATTAGTTTTATGTAAAATTCAACTTCGTCAGTTTTCATCAAATGTCCATGTTTTGAGACCTCCTGAGTCAGAAAAAACGATTTCTACGGAGGTGCCTGTCTGTCTGTAGCTACTATAACTTTAAAAAGAAAGCTCAAGTTTGTTAACCAGATTTCTTTGATAAACAGTTGTGGTTTCTCCTATCAAAAATTCTTAGGAAAAATCGAAATTCTAAATTTTGAGCCAAACGACACGATATACAAAAAAAGTTAACAAGAAGAATTGTTCATCCCAAAAAGGTGTTCAAATGGTTTTGAGACATTTTTTTAGATAAGATGCACAGTTTTTGTTTTAATCGTTAACGCGCTTCTTAAAAAAGTAAAAAATTCCATTTTCTGGCAAAATATGCGACATATGAAAAAGAGTCCAGAAAAAAATATATTGCTTTTATGAAGACCTCTATACTTGTTTTAATCCTTTTTTTGATAGAACGTACGATTTTTTTGTTGAACATCGAAAATCCTAAGAAAAAATCGGAAATTCAAATTGTTAACCAAATAACCTGAAATATGAAAAACGTCTAGAAGAGAAATTATTGCTCCTAGAAAGATTTAAAAAGGAGTCTTTAAATATTTTTGATAGGACATACCGTTCTACTCTCAAAAATAGAAAATTCTATTTGAAAATCGAAAATTCAAATTATCAGACAAAAAAGGGAGATACAAAAAAAGTTTAAGAAGAACGTTCTTTCTGTTAGAAAGGCCTACAATAGTTTCTGTAACAATTTTTATATAGAGCTCATTGTTCTTCTTTTTAAAATTGCAAATGCTACTGAAAAAATTCGAAATTAAAATTTTTGTTATTCTGTAATTTATTAGAGAATTATGTAAATACATATTCAAAATCGAGCGCGAGTATTTTCATAAGAATGTATTCCCCAAGGCCGACAGAGCCTCAAGTAAATTAATTTTCTTTTCAATCTGAAATCGCAGGAAATTTAAAAACCACTACAAAAGCAATTTTATCCAATTTGGTTTCAAAGCTCAATTTCTCAGTAAACTGATAAATTTATGTATCTCAAAGATCAATTTAAAATAAATTGTATTTTATTCACATAACATTTTTGCAAATCAAACAAATTCTTGGTTAATTTCGAACATATTATTTCTTTAATGTAGGATCAAACTAATGTGAGTGTTCTTTAATTTAAATTATTAATATGAGAAACTGATCACTGTTAAACAATTTTTAATGCTTCAATATTGAATCATTTTATTTTCAATTTTCATTTGCAATTGTCCATTCTAAATGAACAGCCGATCATTGCTCAATTTTAACAGTTTGATTTTTTCAAATCTTCCATTTGAAAATATGAAAAAATATGAAAATATTGAAAATATGTTTAATATGTCTGTGTCGTTTAGTCATGAATACACTATTTTAAAAATATTTGAATATCAAAAATAATTGACTAGGCGATTACAACTATGAACATTTGAATTTTTTAACGTTTCAATTTGAAAATTAATTGTTTTAGAGCAGATTTTGAATTGTTTGTTCTAACAAAACGAGATTCAATATGAGATTTAGAACGAAATTATGCACTGATTTTATTTTTTTATTTGTTAATCCAAGACTAAATTATTCAGATTGGTGAAAGCCAATTTTTGATTATCTGGTTCATTTATTTTTATGTTAGTGCAAACAGTGACATGATGTCGATATTTT
>CAKNXH010048530.1:0-16143 GCA_932178445.1 Andricus quercusramuli
ACACGTTCCAGTAGCTTTGGGATTGGTTTCTTTAAGGAATCATGATCAAAGCTTCCGGAGCCTACAACTTCTCTAAAAAAAAAAATTAAAAAAAAATTTAAAAAAAAAATAATAATAATAATAATAATTAAAAGAGCCTCGGTGGCTCAGTTGGTTAGATGCTCGGACTTCACCTCAGAGGTCCGGGGTTCGATCCCTGAGCCGGTACCTCTTGAAATTTTTCTATGTACCTTTACCGAGGTTCTGGTGGTTCGGAACCCACCTTAAGCTGTAGGTCCCCCCATCATGCACTTGACTGCAACCCAGTCCGTGAATGATGGGGTAAAAACCAGGCTTTGCCCAATATGTCAGGGCACACGCTCTTATCAGGTCACTTGATTGCATTATAATAATGCGTCCGTGACTGATAATATATACCGGGACTGCCCCGTGCATAATATTCAAACAAACAAAAAATCCAAATCTAACCAAAAATGCCTTCGACATATTGGGCTGTAACCATCTTAAGCCTGAGAGAAAAATGAGTTTCCTCATTTTTTTTATATAACCCTACCGAAGGTGTTCTCGCGTTGTCGTCGCGGTAGGGCTTGAGCTTTCCTCTCATGAATTTGAAGGCTATGTTGGCCGTAGCATTGCTACTGACAGGGTTTCCCATGCCAGATAGGCAGAAAACGAAGAGGAAAGTGACTAAGAGGAATACCAAAACCCATAAATGATAATGGAGAGTATTTTAAAAATTTTGAAACGCTTGTCGCTACCCGAGGATCGTCGGGGCGCCCCTGGAGCCACCGCTGGGGGCCACAGCATGCGGGACGGTGGTGATGGTGAGCTGCGAGATGGTCAGGCAGATCTCACTAATCAAACAGCTGGCCAGCAAGAACATCTGCGACATACGGTAAGCAGTGAAACATCAACTGCGTCTGCTGAGGATGCTTTGGCTAGCGTTAGCTATTTGCAGCCAACCACTTCAACAGAAATACCGTGGGAGAGCATCAAGTGGGATACCACAATGAATGAGGAATTGATGCGTCTCTATTATGAAAGTGCGAAGTTTGAAACATCACGCAAAAAAGGACAAAATTTCAGAACGAAATTTGCCGCAAAGTATCCTCAAATAGAGAAAGTCGCATTGAGAGATCTTATCGCTAAGGTGAAGGACATCAGGACTTATCTACTCATCTCAGAAGATCGAGCAATGGAGATTAAACAGCAGGTTGATTTGGAGTGGAAGAACAACGGCAATGAACAGCAGTTAGAGGAAGCCGCGTCACACGAACAAGCAGTTGCAATTGATGTTCTTTCTCAACCTGGTGATGATCCAGCACCACCACATCCTCCGGAGACAGATGGCCTAATACAACCAGTGCCAGAAGCCGAAGTTCAACAACCAGGGAAGCGATTAAAATGGACAGACCATATGAACAGAGATGTGATGCGCTTTTATTTTTTGGCAAAGAAAAGTGGGCAAAGTGTAAGGAGAGAACATCATCGTCTCTTCTTACTTAAGTACTCAGGTCTAGCCACAAGAATAAATGAGCAGAATCTAGCAGATAAAAAATGCTCGATATCTGTAAACAAATTGCTTTCGGCTGTTGAAATAGCTGCCATCGAAATGGAAGTGGAACAGCAGCTTCCTATTGATAAACTTCCATTGGAAGATGTGGAAAACGAAAACTTGATTGCAGCAGAAGACATAGGTGCTAGGGATAATGAACACCAAGTACCGGATGGACTAGAACCACATCCGGATATCCTAAACGATGATATAAACAGCGAAGTCCCAGAAAATCTACAGCACCTTGAAAGGAATTTTGGTCATGCTCTACTAGAGTTCAGACATGTAGAACCAACACAAAGGCATTCACTGCCCAAGATGAACATCACAAATGATCTGCGTGCACTAATAGAACACCTAAACAGCAAGGTTTTACCTATGCATTTGAACGCAACACAAAATGCGTTAGAGGTGCAAACTCTTGTATACTGTGCAGCTGTGGCAACCGTTAGAACGTTGGGCCGCAGAACTAGGCCTATAAATGCAGTCTTAGCCCCAAGACAGGAGCGAGATCCGCCATGGAAGATCAGGTTGGATATGGATGTCAGCAAAGTAAGGTGCAAATTGGGTCGACTGACTCAATATAAAAAAGGAAATCGAACCAGAAAGCTGATACACCATGTTATTAAAATCATCCACCCTCGGTACATCGAGACAGGCCAGCAATATTGGATGAGATTATAGACTCCCAGCGGCAGAGACTTGATGTTCTTACTGCTAGACTGCGTCGGTACAAGAAAAGTAGTGCAAGAAGGCAACAAAATCGAACCTTTCAGACAGACGAAAGCAAACACGTGTTACATCAAGACGTGGTTGACCGGTGCCGATTATGTGGAGAGACCAACGAATCCATCGAGCACATTATTGATGGTTGTCGCGTAATGGCTCAAAGAGAATATACGCACAGACATAATGATGTGGCGGGCATTATACATCAACAACTTGCGCTAAACCTAGGACTCTTAACAGAATGGATGCCTTTCTATAGATACATTCCAATGTCCGTTTTAGAAAATGAAGATTGCATCTTATATTGGGATGTGACTATCCAGACGGATCATTACATACGAGCCAATCGACCTGACATCGTGATGCGAGAGAAAAAAGGTGGAAGAGTCTACATCATCGACATTGCTTGTCCGCTTAACCGAAATTTGCAGGCAACCTATATAACCAAGATTCATAAGTATAGCGAGCTAAGGCATGAAGTTAAGGCAATATGGAGGAATGTGAAACATGCATCTATTTATCCTATTGTGATTTCGGCTACAGGCAATGTGCACGCAAGATGCACTAAACATCTTGAACATTCAGGATTCAGTAGGGTACTGGCGGCAGCTCAAAAGGCGGTTTTATTAAATACCTGTCGCATTGTAAGAAACTTCCTAGACCATCAGGAAGCAAGTGACTACGAACCTATGGCGTGATATATGGTAGCTCTAAGAAAGCATCCAGAGGCAACTGCTGTCATTCAACACTCACGGCCGCTGTGTAAGGATAACAGCGGCAAATCCAAACTGCAAACTACATCATGCTTCTAATTTTGTACCTACAAGATCATCGTGAATGATTTCAAACAACGTATTGAAATAACTTATAACATCCTCATCTCATCAGTCAATTGACTTAGTCCGTGGCTATGACGAAAAACCAGGTTCACCCGAGAAAAAGTTTGAATAAAATTATCGAATGAGATATTCACCGTTTCTCACAAAAATGCATACCATACGCTGAATGCATGTACACTTTTGAATTCGCTGAATTGTTTTGAAATTTTTCTTAAACTTGAATTATCTGAATTTTGAATTCTATTTTGATTTCTATTGAAGTCTTTGATAAATTCTTTAAATTCTTTTCAATTCTTCTGAATTCTTTTGAACTCTTTGAATTCTTTTGAATCTTCCATTCTTTTCAGTTCTTCGAATTCAAAAATCAAGTATTAATCAAGATTAAAACTAACGACCTGAAATTAAAAATTAATTTCAATTCTTTGAATATTCTTGAATTTTTTTCATTCTTCGATTTTTTTGCATTTTTCGAATTCTTCTAAATTCTTCAAATTCTTTTGAATTCTGTGAATTTTTTTGAATTATTTTGAATTCTTTGAAATCTTTCGAACTTTTTGAAGACCTTTGAATTCTTTCGAATTCTGATGAATTATTTGAATTCTTCTAAATTCCGTGAATTCTTTCAATTCTTTTGAATTTTATTAAACTCTTCAGTGAATGCTTGCAATTCCTTGAATTCTTCTGAATTCTTTCGATCTCTTCGAATTCTTTTAATTTTTTTTTTAATTCTTTGAATTCGAAAATTAAGTATTACTCAAGTCCAAAACTAACGATCTGAGATAAAAAAATAATTCCAATTGTTTAAATAATTTTGTATTCTTTGAAGACTTTTGAATTCTTCTAATTCGAAAATCAAGTATTACTCAAGATTAAAACTAACGACCTAAAATTAAAAATTAATTCCAATTATTTGAATACTTTTGAATTTTTTCCATTCTTTGAAATTTCTCATCCTTCGAATTCTTTGAATTCTTCTGAATTCTCCAAATTCTTTTGAATTCTGTAAATTCTGTTAAATTATTTCGAATACTTTGAAATATTGCGAATTTTTTGGAGACTTTTGAATTCTTTGAACCCTTCTGAATTTTGTTGAATTCTTTGAACCCTTCTGAATTTTGTTGAATTCTTTGAATTTTTCTCATTTCCGTGAAGTCTTCTAAATTCTGTGAATTCCTTCAATTCTTTTGAATTCCACAGAACTAAAGACCTAAAATTAAAAATTAATTCCAATTGTTTAAATACTTTTGTATTCTTCAAATTCTTTTGAATTCCGAGAAATCTTCAGAATTCTGTTGGATCCTTTGAATTCTTTCAAAATCCTAGAATTCTTTTGAATTCTTTTGAATTCCTAGAATTGCTTTAAAATTCCTAGAATTCTCTAGAATTCCTTGAATTCTTTTGCATTTCTAGAATTTCTTGAATTCCTCGAATTCTTTTGAGTTTTTTAGAATTCTTTTGAATTCCTTGAATTCTGCGAATTCTTTTGAATCCTTTGATTTCTTTTGAATTCCTCGAATTCTTCAAGTTCTTTTTAATTCTTGGAAATCTTCAGAATTCCTTGAGTTCTTTTAAATTTCTTGAATTCTTTTGAAATCATTATGAATTCTAAGAATTTTTTTGATTGCTTCGAATTCTTTCGAATGATTTGCAATAGAAAATTATGTGTTAATTGGGTGAAAATTCCCAGTAATCGTCATCTTAGCACCAGTAATAGTAATAGTGATATTAACCAAGTTACACGATTATTGGGACCTTCACGATTACTGGGTCCTTTAATTTTTATGAATTCCTATAATTCTGTTTAATTCCTTGAACTCTTCTGAATTTCTAGAATTCTGTTGAATTTCTTGAATTATTTTGAATTCTGATGAATTCTTTTGAATCCCTTCAATTCTTTTGAATGCTTTGAATTCTTTTGAATTCTTCGCATTAAAAAATTAAGTAAGGAGTCGTCCACATAATACGTCACAGGTTGTTTTTCCATTGAAAAAAAGACGAAAATAGAATTCCCTCGAAGCCAAAAGGGATACAAGGGCATAAAAAAAAGAAAAACGTGTGAAATTTTATGTCCAAGTAATCGTGATCTTAGGACCAATAAGAGTGATGCCAGTCTTCTTCTTTTCTGCCTACTTTGAATTAATTGAAATTCCATTTCATAATATAAAATGCAAAAAAGAAATTTTGTTTTTCGCTTCTAAATGTTACTTCTTCTTATTCTTCTTCTTTATTCATAATGTGTCCCCTGAGGGTTTACATGACTTCCATTACTTACAACACTTCCTTCTACATGTTTTACAAAATCTTATCCTTACTATTTACAGCTATTCACACCTATCCACAGAAAGCCTTACATCTAAAGGCTTAATTCTATTGTTGACAATAGCGCAATTTGGAACGTGTTAGCGAACGAGTGAGCGAGTGATCGAGAGCGAGAGTGGCGGCGAGAGAGAGACAGAGAGCGCGGTAACGCAAACGCATCTTAATTTACTTATTCTATTACATAACCATTACTTACAAATCTTTACGCTTCTAATTCAAGCGACTTCCGTTTCCTTCTTCCTTCACTTCTCCTGTACCTCCATCCTGCCATTTTCTGCATCCATTCTTTCATTGTTTTCCATTTGCTCCCCTAGCATCCTCTAACTCCTTCATCCACTCTTCCCCCGAACCATCCTTCTCTAGAATCTTTACCACATTCTCGTGCCAGCTTCCTTTATCTTCCATTCCTCTCCTACATCCTTCTTATACATGCTCCCATGTTTCCTCTTCCCATTCACAGCTTCTGCACTTCCTGTTCTCTCTCTTTTCCCAATACATACTTGCCCTTACCTCGTTTCCCAATCTAAATCATGCTATTCTGGTCCGTCTTTTCTCTCCCCATTCCTTTTCTAAATACTTTGGTACTTCTTCCTTTTTTGTCATCTTATGCCATATATTAAATTCTGATTCCTCAATTATCCGCCATATTTCCATTAATTGTCTTTCAATCTCCTTTTTTTTCCACTTCTTCATAGTTGAGTGCAGTTCCGTCTTCTATATCTCTAGCCTTGAAGAACTCCCTCCTTTATTCTTCCCATCTCGTTAATTCCACTGCCCTCCCTCTCCTGTCTTCTACCTCCATCAAACACTTTCTCGCCAACTCCTATCCTTTTCCATCCCACAACTTCGTCTCGAAATTCCATGCCCTCTTTCCCGATCTAGTACGTAATTCATCCCTTTGCGCTTCTTCTCTCACAATATTACTCGGGGTCCTCCAGTCTAACCCTAGCGTCCACCTTATATACCTTTCTTTTAAATTTTCAATCTCTTTCCTTTCTTTCCATCCCCATATCTCTGCTCCGTAACCTAATACCGGCCATGCCAGCGTATTAAATAACCACATTCTCCTTCTGCAATTTTTTTCAAACCTGCTTTTTCCTTTTCCTCGTATCTGTTTCATTACATCTGCTGCTTTTTTATCCTTTCTCTTATATGACCTATATGATCTCCATTTGCTTGCAAGGTATATCCCAAATATTTAAACTCTTACTTCTTCTAATTTTTTCCCCTTCCATCTCCCCGTCCATTCTTTCTTCCTTCCCCCTCTTTTTCTAAATCTCATCATCTTTGTCTTTTCTACATTAAATTCAACTTTTTTTCATCTAAGTATTTCTCTGATCCTGTAATTGAACCCGCCATCCCTCCTTCATCCTCTGCCATCAACACTATAGGGGCATAATTTCTGAAGTGTACCCACCTCAAAAATGAAAGTTGTCCGATCGGGCTAAAAATTGGCCTGATTGTAGTCCTATTAGATAGTACTTCTCACACTGGAAATTAATTTATTGTGATGATTATTTATCAAAGTGGAGGGGGTACAATTTATGGGGTTTTCAAGCAAAGCCTTACTTTCAAACGTTTGTAACTTTTGTCCTGTTGACTGAAACAAAATTTCACCTCGAATATTTTGGATAGATTTTTCCACAAACTTTCTGGTGGTGATAAGGATTTTTAAAAAAGTCAAAATTTGACCCGAATTTTTGAAAATCAAAAATAAACTTGACTTTTTTTCAAATCTCGGCACTCTTTTTTCTTCAAAATAGTTTTGAAAGAAAGCTGAGATTTTTTCCTATGAGACCTCTAATTTTCAGAGTGGCAAATTAATTCGTCTTTGAGTAATAGAACGATACATAAACAAGATGCCGTGATAGGGTGAGTGGCGCGCGATTTCCCCTAGTGCGCTCACGCCGAGGATCTTTGTGCAACGCTTTAGTGCCAGTTTTTCAACTTGAGTAATATTATATGCTACTAGAATAACTTCTCTCTGCATTGCCAGGATGGATTAGCAAGGCCTGCATTACGATCAGTGTAAAATTGATTGGGAATATGCTTTATAAATTATAAGTGACAATGCAGGTACAATAAGTGTTCTAGGAGGAAGTAGTGGCACACATAATGTGTGCGTTTGCGTGCATCATGAGAATGTCAAGTTGATGTTGAATGAAATAAATATTCCACATTTAACAGAGGATACTGACATGGTGCTCACAAAGTATCACGACTGCCTGGATGCTATTGTATGTCCTGACTCTTCAAGTTCCTGTCATTTAGGAGAGTGTGAAAACTGTCCAGGTACTGCAAACTTGAAAGATAACATCACAAAAGCTTTTGATGAACATTGTATTAATGAAGTGAGGTTTGAAATTTGGCTACAGACCGACAGATGTACTCTAAAGACTCTGGTAATGGATACTGATGAATTCGTAGATGATTTCTGTGAAAGGCTGTTGAAATTAAAAACTCATCACTTCATTTCAAAGGAGCAATCATCTTTTTTAAGAAACCTGAAGGAAAATTTATTGCCTGGGGAGTTATTGATTTGCTTCGATTTCGCTGAGAATTACGCCTTCATAATTCAGAATGCAGTGCAATCATTCCACTGGAATAACGACCAAGCTACAATATTCACTGTCGTGATTTATTATAAAAAAGATGGAGAGCTCAAGCACGTAAGTATCGCAATCATATCTGATAACTTAGCTCATGACACGGTAGCTGTTCACGAGTATCAAAAGATAATAGTAGATTATTTGAAAACTCATTTCAGGCCAAAGAAAATCTACTATTTCACTGATGGTGCAGGGCAACATTTTGAAAATAAGAGTAGCTTCGTTATCTCCAAGCCCATGAAGAAGATTATTGTATCCAAGCTGAATGGCACTTCCATGGTCTATCTCATGGTAAGGGTGCATGTGATGGTATTGGAGCCAATATAAAGAGACAAGCAGCACGATCAAGCTTACAATGTTCTCCGAAACATCACATACTCACTCCCCATGCTTTGTTTCAGTGGGCAAAGAGTAACTGTAAGGAAACCAAGATTTTTTTCAGCAGCAAAGAAAATCATGCCTTAGCCACCGAGTTACTGAAAGCCAGATTTGACAAAGCTGTCACGATACCAGGTACATTACAGTACCACGCTTCCATTCCCACTCAAGATGGAAAACTTCAACTCAAGAAGTTTTCTTCCTCTAAGAAATACGACATCCTCTCGAATGGCAAAAAACAGAAACCGCAAAAGAGGCCTGAAAAGAAAACAACTGTTGAAACTATCGCCAAAAAATCGAACAGGAAGACACATAATATTACCGTATAATATTACTTAACTTTAAAAAGTGGCTCCTAAGCGTTGCACAAAGATTCTCGGCTTGAGCGCACTAGGGGAAATAGCGCGCTACTCACCCTATCACGGCATCTTGTTTACTTATCGTTCTATTACTCAAAGACGAATTAATTCGCCACTCTGAAAATTGGAGGTCTCATAGGAAAAAATCTCAGCTTTCTTTTCAAACTATTTTGAAGAAAAAAAAGGTGCCGAAATTTGAAAAAAAGTCAAATTTATTTTTGATTTTCAAAAATTCTGGTCAAATTTTGACTTTTTTTGAAAATAATTATCACCACCAGAAATTTTGTGAAAAAATCGATCGAAAATATTTAAGGTGAAATTTTGTTTCAGGCAACAGGACAAAAGTTACAAACGTTTGAATGTAAGGCTTTGCTTGAAAACCCCGTAAATTGTACCCCCTTCACTTTGATAAATAATCATCAAAATAAATTAATTTTTGGTGTGAGGAGTACTATCTAATAGGACTACAATTAGGCCAATTTTTAGCCCGTTCGGAGAATTTTCATTTTTGAGGTGGGTACACTTCAGAAATTATGCCCCTATATCGTCTGCGTATGCCTGTGTACATATATATCTTTTTGTTCCCTATCCTAACTCCTCCCCAACCCTTTTCTCTTCATTTCAATGAATTCAATTAATTTCAATTTCTTCCCCCTTTTCACCATAACTTTTTCTATATCGCCTCGGTCTCGTAAGTCAAACGTCGCTTTCAAGTTCACATACACTGCTATCGTTGCCCCTTTCGCCCTTTTAATCCTCTTATTTGCTATGTAGTTCAGAACATATATATTGTCCATTACCCCCATCCCTTTTCTAATCCCTGTCTGATTAGGTGGTTCTGTCACTCCTCTATCCTTAATATAAAATCTCTAAACGATATTCTTGATTTCGATTGTCACGCTTATATCGTTTCGCCTGCTATGGGTGTGACACGAGGCATCAGTGCGTTAGAAAGTGATGGAACATGTCACGCTTATATCGTTTCGCCTGCTATGGGTATGACACGAGGGTATCAGTGCGTTAGAAAGTGATGGAACATGTCACGATTATTCTTCGCCCTTCGCTTACTATATGCGTGTGACACGAGGCATCAGTGCGTTAGAAAGTGATTGAGCGTTTCATGATTTTTCGTTCTTTAGTCGAAGTCATTGATCCCAACGGAGCTGCCTTGATCTGCGCTTGCTTGGATTATAGTGATGTTCATTGGCTACAGTGCGCGTCTGCATTTGAATTTTAAATACGTATGTAAATTGGAGCCAATGAGTGCCATTCAGTCGAAGCATGCGCATGTCTTTCGGGATCACTGTTGGAAATAGTAATCGAATCGAATCGTAGTTCGAGTTCGATAATACGACACGTGTCTCTTTCTTCGTATTTAGTAATGTGATCCGCGTGTTCGCATACAATATGAATGAATGATGAAAGAAATAAAGTTGGTGAGTAATGAACCATAACCTCAACTGTTGTGGTAGTCTGTTTTTAAATTTTTCACGCAAACCAAAAATTGTCAAATTAATCATTTCCACGCTCTATAACTGTGATTTCTATTATAATTTGATTATATTTATAATATTAAATATCATTTGTGAAACTCGTGTGCGTTTCAGTTCTACTTTACCAATAGGATTAAAATCTCAATTTCCTTATAGTGACATATTCGAATAATTTTTTTTCATTTTGAATAGAAGAATGTCAGATCAAACATTTTGTAATTTAAAAAGATGTTCAAATTAAGCATTTTTACGCTCTTAAGCGACACTCCTTGAAAAGAAATCACCGATACTTTAAGGAATGGATTTTGATAATTTAAAGGGATTTCACGGAAGTTTAAAGACTACAGGATATTTTTTCTGTAATCCAAGGAACTTTCAAGAATTTTAAGACTTCGAAGAATTTGAAATATTTTGAGACATTATGAAAGATTTAAAGGAGTTTTCAATTAATTTCAAATTGGTATATATTGTAGGAAAATATTTCAAAGAATTTCAGAAGATACCAAGGAATTTGTTATTTATTGTAATGATTTGAAAGAACTTTAAAGGACTCGGCATATTTTAGGGCAGTTGAAAAGAATCCAAGGCATTTGAAATGCCAAACAAATTTAAAGGATTCGAAATATTTTAGGATATTTCAACAGATTTTAAAGAATTTCCAACTGATTTCAGTAATTTAGTTGATTAAAAGGGATTTCAAACATTTTTGAGTATCTTAAAAGACTACAAGGTATTTTTCGAAAGCTTCAAAATGTTTCGAGTAATTTTAAAATCTTTAAACTAAATTTGTAGGAAATTTTGAAAGATTGCTAATATCAAGAGTGCTGAAAAGTTTAAAGTGATTTAAAAGAACTAGAAATATTTTAGGGAAATTTGCAGGTATTTGTTTCAACAATTTCGAAGGATTTTAACGGATTAGGATAATCTTAGATAATTTCAAAAGGATGCAAGCCATTTTAAAAAGATTCATATAATTTGAAGGATTTTAAAGGAATTTTCAATTGACTTCAATAATTTAATTCATTTCAGAAAATTTGAGATATTTTAGAATATTTAAAAAAAATTCACGTAATTTTCGGAAGATTTGGAATATTTTAAGGAATTCAGAAAAATTTTAAGGGTTTGAAAACTCCTAGGGTATTTTAAAAGATGCTAAGGATTTTTCAGTTGGATTCATTAATTCAACTGATATCAGATGATTTAAAAAGATTCTGAGTCATTTTTGAAAGATTTAATAAGTTTCAAGTGATTTTAAATATTTCAAAGAACATACAAGATTTTATGGAATGTTCAAAGATTCGAAGGAATTTGGTATTTATTTCAATAATTTGAAGAAATTTCAAAGGATTGGAAATATTATAGGGTATTTTGGAAGAATCCAAGGCATTTTCAAGAGATTTAATTAACTTCAATGGATTTTGAAAGATTTTGAAGGATTTGAAATGTTTTATGGTATTTTGAAGAAATTGTAAAGGATTGGGCACATTGTAGTGTATTTTAAAATAATCCAAGGCATTTTTAAGAGATGTCAATATATTTCAAGGATTTTGAAAATACTGTAAAGGGGTTAAAATATCTAATGGAATTTTGAAGTATTTTAAAGAATTTTGTATTTATTTCAATAATTTCAAGGAATTTTTCGAGATGATAAAAATTTTAGGGTATTTCAAAAGAATCCAAGGGATTTTCAAGGGAAATAAACAATTTGAAGGAATTCCGACAAAATTAGAGGATTTCATTTCAGTAATTTAATTTATTTCAGAGGATTTGAAATATTCTAGAGTAATTTAGAAGATTCTAAGGCATTTCTTCTTCTTTATTCATAATGTGTCCCCTAAGGGTTTACATGACTTCCATTTCTTACAACACTTACTTCTACATGTTTTACAAAATCTTATCCTTACTATTTACACTTATTTACAACTATTTACATAAAATCTTATATCTAACGCCTTAAATCTATTTTTGACGATAGCGCAATTTGGGTCTTGTTAGCGAACGAACGAGCGAGTGATCGAAAGCGAGAGTGTAAGCGAGAGAGCGAGATAGAGAGCGGTAACGCAAACGCATCTTAATTTACTTATGGTGTTACATAATCATTACTTACAAATCTTTACGTTTCTAATTTAAGCGACTTCCGTTTCCTTTTTCTTTCACTTCTCTTGTACCTCCATTTTGCTATTTTTTCTTGCATCCATTCTTTCATTCTTTTTCAATTGCTCCCCTAGCATCCTCTAACTCCTTCATCCATTCTTCCCCCAAACCATCCTTCCCCAGAATCCTTACCACATTCTCTTGCCAGCTTCCTTTATCTTCCATTCCTCTCCCACATCCTTCCCATACATGCTCCCATGTTTCCTCTTCCCATTCACAGCTTCTGCACTTCCTGTTCCTGATTTCTAATGACTCCAATGAATTTTTTTTATTCGAATAATTTGAAGGGATTTCAAAGGATTTGTAATATTATTGGCTATTTCTAAAATTTTTATTCGATTTTAAAGAGATTAACAAAATTTCAAGATCCCAAGGAATTTTCAATTGATTTTACAGAATTTTTAATATTTTAGAGTACTTCAAAATATTTCAAATAAATATTTTAGGAATCTGAAAATACTTCAAGGCATTCCCAAGAGATTTCAATAATTCAAAGGAATTTCAAAAAATTGTAAAGGATTTGAGAACTTCTAGAGTATTTTGAAAGATGCCAAGACATTTTCAAAAGCTTGAAAAAGTTTCAAGTGATGTTTAAAGAATCAAAGGATTTTTTTTATTTCAATAATTTGAAAGAATTTCAAAAGATTGGAAATATTTCAGACTATTTTCAAAAATTGCAAGGGATTTTGAAGAGCTTGAAAAAATTCAAGGAATTCCAAAATATTTTGAAGTATTTAAAATATCTCAGGATATTTTGAGAGATCATAAGCATTTTTAAATCGATTTCAGTAATTTAATGTCACTCATAAGATTTGAATAATTTTATGGTACTTTAAAAGATTCTTTAAAATGTTCAAATTGATTCAAAAAATTTCAAGGTATTTTAAAACCTTAAGAGTATTTCAAAATAGTATAGTAAATATTTGATTGATTTCAGAGGATTCAAAATATTTCAAAGTATATAAAAAGATTCTAAAGCATTTTCAAGAGATTTGAAGTAGTTTTCATGGGGTATTGTATCGAAGACTTTCCTAAAATTTCGAAAATATATATTGATTTGATAGGATCGACGTCACGTTTTAGGGTATATTAAAAGATTCTAAGGATTTTTCAATTGGTTTCGGTAACCTGATAGGATTTGAAATTATTAAAAATATTTCAGGGTACTTCAGAAGATTCTGAAGCACTTTCCAGAGATTAACACATTTTAAGGTATTTTCAAAAGACTTCCGTAATTCTAAGTGATCTAATTCTTCCTCTTTTATCCTTTGTCACTTATTTGTCTAGAATGAGCCGAAAAGGAGGTAGTTTGGAAATCTAATTTTGATTTGTGAATGTATGTCATCCTCTTTTTGCATGAAATTACTCATAAGAAATCAGACTCCATTTTGATCTCAAATTAAGAAAAAATGATTCTAAATATCTGAGGGCTTTTTAAAAGGGCCCTTTGAAAAAATTAAAATATTTCTAGGAATTACCGAGGATTTACTGATTACAAAGGATTTGAAAAATTTGCATAGGGTATTAAAAAGTTTCCTGAAATTTTGGAAAATATGGAACGATTTTGTAGGACTTATTATGATATCTTGAAAAATCCTCAGTGATTTTGTAAGATTTCCGAAGACTGGAGTGATTTTAAAGGATTTTGAAAGCTCAAAAGGTATTTTGAAAAATTTTCCTAGATTTCAGGTCATATCATCAGATTTCATATAATTTTAAGGGATATTATAATATTTAAATAGATTTCTAAGAATTTATTCACAAGAATTCATTGATTTCGTATGATTTAAAAAAGACTTCAGGTATTATCAAAGATTTCAAATAATATGAAATATTTCAGGTAATTTATAAAACCAAAATAATTTCTAAGAGCTTCAATAAAGGACCCAGCCCACTTTACATTAAAATCTGGCCCCGGTCAAATTGGCTGAAATCGCAATACGATATAGTTCAAAGCATCCTGATCAGAAAATCGTAATGGGTAGCAGTCCAAAAAATCCAAAGTTTTCGAGATAAGTGGGGTTGAACGCAAAAAATATGACCACAAGCCAATCTAATGTCCCGCTTGAAACCTGAAGATGAGCTGCACATTCTTCAATAAAATGTGATCAGCACAATTACATATGACACACATGACATGGCACATGACATGACACATGAAATGATTCACGACATGACACATGACATGACGCATGACATGACACATGACATGGCACATGACATGACTCATGACATGACTCATGACATGACTCATGACATGACTCATGACATGTCTCATGACATGACTCATGACATGACTCATGACATGACTCGTGACATGACTCATGACATGACTCATGACATGACTCATGACATGACTCACGACATGACATATGACATGACATCACACATGAAATGACACGTGACATGGCACCTGAAATGATACATTATATGACATGACATAGCTTGTCATGTCATGTGTCACATCATGTGCCATGTCATGTGTCATGTGTCATGTCTTACCATGTCATTTCGTGCGTCATGTCATATGTCACGTCATGTGTCATTTCATGTGTCATATCATGTGTCATTTCACGTCATGTCACGTCATGTCATGTCATTTCATATTATGCCATGTCATGTGTCATGTCACGTCACGTCATGTCATGTGTCATGTCGTGTGTCATGTCAAGTGTCATGTCATGTGTGTCATATTTAATTGTGCTGATCATATTTTATTGAAAAATCTGCATCTCATCTTCAAGTTTCAAGGGGGACATTATAGATTCGCTTATCGTCATATTTTTTGTGTTCAACCCCACCCAAACTGTAAAAACTATGGTTCCATTCTATTTGAGCATCATTTTTTTAGCGTTCTGTTATAATACTAAATTGTCCTTTTTTGAAGCCATCATTCGTGCTATTTTACTTTGCTAACTTCAGATAGAAAAGTGGTACATACGAGCGAACTGAAATAAGTAGATGAGTAAGGCGGGTTCTGGGCCAATTAGTATTAGTGCGTGTCTGTGTGAGGTGGCCTGTGTGCGTGTGTCCGTGTGAGGTAGTATTAGTGTGTCTGTGTGAGGTGGCCTGTGTGCGTGTGTCCCTGTGAGGTTGACATTGAGACCGTTCTCGAACATTCTCGAAGGTCCTGACGACGTCATAATAATAATGATAATAATAATAAAACAGCTTCAAGGTTATTTCTTATCTAAGGCATGCCACGTAAATACTTTCACTGTGTGAGGTAAGCCTGTGTGCGTGTGACTGTGTGAGGCTGGAATGGAGGCGGTGTTGCTCAGCTTCTAGAACATTCTAGCGGGATCCTAAAGCTTCTATGAACATTCTATTGCTCATGATGACGTCACAGTAATATTGCACAGTTGTGCCAGCTAAAGACGGGTTCTAAGCCACCGTTTCTGAGCCACTCTTACAAGAGGGATGCAGAGCCACTTTAGCTTCTAGAACATTCTCCAGGGTCCTGATGACATCATCATGCATTCCTACCTTATCTACATTGATACAAGAGGGTTAGTGGACCTGCTGTATATACATCGAGAACATTCTACCATGATGATGACGTCACAGTAATATTGCGCAATTCTGAATTCATACAAGCAGCTTCAAGGTTATTTCTTATCTAAAGCATGCTACCTGAATACTTTCAAGGTTATATTTTGCGTTGTCCTGGCAATTTCTACTGCGCCATATAGTTATTGCAAGAAAAAC
>CAKNXH010048531.1:0-18588 GCA_932178445.1 Andricus quercusramuli
CAGGCTCATTAACGTACAACATTTTGACCTTTAAAGTGATCCTTCATTCATTGAGCTACCATTTTTTCTTCACTTACTTTTTTAACGTCAAAGCCAGAGGACTCGAATTTTCTCGCCGATAGTAGTACAAATCATTAGAGGGTGGCCAGCCATTGTACCGATTACCCTAATTAGGTCGAAAGAGACCGAAACTCTAAATCCACAACAACAGAAATTCGGAACTCAGAAATTTGGCAACATTTAAAGCACCAAACTTCCAGTTCTTCCCACCTCGATGATTTCCCTAGCGACCAGATGATGCTGGCTCCTTCCTGGAATCGAGAATCAAGCAGATGCTTCGGCCAGACTAGGGCATCGTATCGGCTAACCGCGAAGGATCCGCTGCTGCTCTTGTTGGATGCATGACTACCTTCGCAAAGTGGCTGTCGTTTCGAGGCTCGTCTCCCGAGCACCATTAAAAGTCCACGGTTGCTACTGCTGTGCGGTCGGCGATTCGCTGGCACGACACCAAAGAATACTTCAAGGAGGTATCGGCATCAACCAACTGCACAGCCTACTAAAGTGCGTGACATCAAGGAAAAAGGGGGAAAAAGACAAGGGAAATCAAGAAAAGAGAACAAAAAAAGGGCGACATAAAAGGATCCCACGACTTTCCTTGAAAGACGAGAGCCCCGAGGACGAATTGGGTCACCCGATGCCCCTTACTCACCCTCTTCTAAGCAGGCTTCCACGGGGAAATAATTTTCCGGAAAATTAACATCTCGCAGAGCTCGCGGGCAGGTGTATCTTCGCGCACGAGGCGATGGGGTGGTCTCGGCAAAAAGTTAGAAAAACAGACCTGGAAAAGAGAGGAGGCGGCAGAAGAATGAAGAATGGGAAACGGGAAAAAGATGAAGGAATTGAAAAAAGGAGTTGAGAGTAAGGGAAACACGGAAAAGTGGAAGCGATGCGACGCAGGTTGAGGGGGTGGGAAAGAAAAGGAAGTCGTGGAATGGGAAGACAACGGGGGCCACACAGCGTTATAGGTAAGATCGATAGCTGATGTGATACCAACCCAACCCAACCGAACCCAGTACGACCCTCGGTTCATTCACCCCCGCGGCACATTCTCACCATTATCTGTTCCAAATGTCGTCAGCGGCGTCGTTTCGTTTACGGCAGAGGCCGTGGTTCTCTTCCTCTCTTTCCTCCTACCCCTTATTCACATTACCCTTCTCTTTCTCTCATCCCCTTTTCCTCTCGCTCTACCCCTTGCTCGCGAGTAACGAACAACCTACAAACCCTTACACTGCCTTACCTCGTCTCCTCACCTCCCTTGTTTTTAAGGTTATGTGTTTGCGCGCATTACGACCCATTCCACGGGGTAGCGAAAGCACAAGCTACGCCGTTTTACGAATTCCTGATTCCGCCCTTCGCCCTCTTTGCAACCCCCAATCTCGGCTCGACCCAACATCCGCTTCGCTTTTCCATTCTCCCTTCTCCCTTGCCAGATTTTAGATATCCCTCAAAGTGCAGCAGGGGCTCTTCTCCTGCGAAAAGGGAATCAGGGATGGGGGATAAGGGATGGGAAATAAAGAGAGAAGAAGAAAGGGAAAAGCAAAGAGAGAGAGGGTCTTCCAGGTTTTCAGCCGGGAAAATAGCTCGGGGGCTTTCGCGGAAAAGTGGCCAGCCACTTCTCTCGATGCCATCCGCTTCGAGTGCGTCAAGAGGACTTTGAATTTGAGGCTTCTGCGACTGGCTTACGTGCCCCTTGCTCGCGAACAAATAATGGAATTCGCACCCCCAATATCGCGCCTATTAAAGCAAGGCATTATGCTCCCGTAACTAGCGTCGTGAAACCTGATATCTGTTCGAGAGAGGATTCATGAATAAATATCAGCATTTCCACAGGAAGTGGCATTTTTTTCTTCTTCTTTTCATGTCCAAATATTCAAAATTGTGTAGGCGAGAGTGACGACCTCGATTGGTAGGGGTGGGGGTAGTTTAATGATTTTTCTATGGTGTTTTACATGGGATGGGGGACGTGGGCAAACCTTAATGAAATTATTTTTAGAAAATTCAGTGTGGTAATAATAATAAGTATTTATTTTCACAGATGAACAATTTCATAGTTAGCTCAGGGCCTAAGATGCTGCCTGGTCCATAACAATTTGTATAGTCTTGAAAATTTAACAATTTTATAGAAATTTGTTTACTTTCTTGGTTTGAAAATTCATCCCTTCTTGTAGAAATGTTATCTTTTTTGAAAAGATTAAAATGTCTGGTTAAAAATTCAATTGTTTCGTAGATAACTCATAGTTTCGGCTAGGAAATTCAATAATTTGGTAGAATCATTTTAGTTAAAAATTCATTTCTTTGCTTGACATTTTAATTATTATGTTGAAAATTCGTTTCTTTTTGGTTGTAAATTAATTTTCTTAACTAAAAATATCACTACTACTTTTTTGGTTGAAACTCTATATTTTTCGGTTGAAAATTCATATTTTCGGTTGAAAATTCAACTGTTTTGTAGGAAATTCAGCAGTTTCGTAGAAAGTTCAGATTTTTTGTAGAAAATTAGTCTTTATTATTGAAAACAAATTTTTTGAATCAAAATTTAACTATTCCATTTTGATTAAAAATTGATCTTTTTCAGCTTAAGAATTCAACTATCTGCTTTAAAGTTAATTTCCTTCGTTAGAAATTTGACTTTTTGGTAGAAAACTAATTTTACTTGATGAACATTTTACTGTTTAGTTTTTTTTTTCAAATTCGCTTTTTTGGGTAGAAAATTAATCTTTTTGATTAACAACTCAATTATTTGGTTAAAAATTCAACTTTTTGTGTAGAAAATTTATCTTTTTGATTGAAAATTCAATTATTTGATTGAAAATTCAGTTATTTTGTTAAAAATTCAACTTTTTTTGTAGAAAACGCGTCTTTTTGGCTTAAAAATTCAATATTTCGGATGAAATTTTTTTTTCTTTATTGACTGAAATATCTTTCTTGGTTAAAAATTCAACTCTTCTTGAAAATTCGTCTTTTGAGTGCAAATCAACTGTTTTTGATTTAAGATAAAAATCTTTTCTTGGGTAAAATATCAACCATTACATTTTTGGTTGAAAATTCGTCTGTTTTGGTTCAATATTCAATTACTTGGTTGAAAGATCAACTCCTTCGTTTTTCAGTATTTTGTTGATTATTTCTTTTTTTTGCTGAATTTTGTTTTTAATAACAAATTTTTGGTGAAAAATCTATTTTTTTGTTTAGAAATGAAGTATTTGGATCAAAATTATTCTTGGAATTTTGTACTTACCCCCAATAGTTTTTCTAATTTTGAGTTTTTTATTAAATACCTATTGAAAGTCTTATTTTCCTTCTGGGTGTTTTGTAAAACTTGCAGTTTCACTAGAGGGAAATTTTCTTAAATAACCCAATTCTTATATTGGCTTACCTAGCTTGACATTTTCTACTTAAAATCTTCCCTAAATTTATTTTCATGAAATAGGTTACACATTCTTCGACTAATCAAGTTTCTGAATGTGCCTGACTAATGCATACCGTTTCCACTGCCATGTTCCTTAAATTCTCTACTTCATAGTTTCGTGTCTTTCCTGAGACCTGCTTTCCCTACTTGTTAACATATCTTTCTTCATCGGTACTGGTTTACCATTCCAAGTAAAAAACGCTGAATTGAATTAAGTTTCATGAAATACATTATTTTAAAGTTTTCCAACAATACCATACAGTGCAAATGTGTTACATGTGTTAAAGAGACAAAACAAATTTACATTAAATCTGTAAATTTTTTACGTAAACGCTTTGTGTTATCCTTTCACTCACGTAAAATTATTTGTAAAATTTTCTGATTTCAGAGCAGAGATCGCCGGAATTTCTTTTGAGATATCGATCTTTGAAGAATCTCAACATTTTTCACCCAGTTTTTTGCATGTTGATCAAACTGCAGGGAACAATAAAAACCTAATGTTCAAAAATTAAGACAGTACTAATTCTTTAATATTATACCTTCTTTTAATTAATTCACGTTTACTGAAAACAAATCTTATGTGTGCAACAGAATTAAGAGTTGCAAAGGATCAGTATAATAAAAATAATTGCAGTTTCCTCAGCTAAATTTAGAAATAGCAAGGAATAATAAATATTTTAAAATTGGCGGAAGGGGAAAAAACTTGGAGAAACAAAAAACGCCTCAGTGTTTAAGTTTTTAAATTTTGTGATTTAGAAATTGTCTTAAATTTATTGTGAATCAATTGAAAGAGCAAGAATTCCAACGTCGAATAAGAAAAAATTCCGAATACCCATGCTCGTTTGGAAAATACTGCAGTTTGAAGAAAAATTCTATCAGTTTTTGAAAATTCGCAGGTTACCTTCGAACGATTGTGATGAATGAAAAAGATTATTTAACTATGAAATACATATTTCTGTATTTCCACCATGGAACAGATACCAAATCATTCTCAATTCACGACCTAGACTTTTTCTTGAAATTTTGCCTGATTCGAAATGGAAATGGTTTTCTTAGATTTTTCCAGAATTCTGCAATAATGAAACGTTCAAATCATATTTCGAACCCCCAAACCGCCTATTGAATAATAAATTGTACCACGAGCCTCTTCAACTGAACTTAAAAAAAAGTAAGTCTCCAATCAATTATCTTGAAGTGAAATCCAAAAATAAATATACTCTCATACTCTCTATTAAATTCTTCTTCTCAGAAAAGATCTTCTCACTTTATCGGATCAATTTTAATATTTCACAACCCCAATTTTTTAATTACATCCAATTAAGCTCAAACTAAAATTGGACAGTAAGCGTTCTGTTACTCTGTTGAAACTGGTGGGCTTATCGCACCACTTCTGTTTGACGGGAACCCGCAAGCCGTTCAATTTAGGTCGACAAGCCATCCGAACCGAGAAACGAGGCTTAATTCGCAACTCGGTGGCGGAAGTTGGGGTGGGTCGGGGATGGAATTCCGGTGCCGGACGGGAGAAGGGGCGGGGTGGGGGGATTTCCCCAATGTAACAGACGACAAACAGAACGATAATGTGGGATGGAGTGCTGATCGGAACTGTCAGGATATTATTGTCTTGCGTTTTAGTGGAACTTCGACTCGCACAAGATGCGATGTCCTGAATAAAATATTTAATCTGGATATATCCAGCGAAATATAACTTACGGCCGATAGAGTGGTAAAAAAAGTTTTTTTTTATAGAGGTCGTCCTTTAACTACATTACCAATTTTGGGCTAATTTTGAACACCCCCACCCCCTTTAGAACAGTAACGCAGCTCAAAGTTCTAGCAAAACAGGGGAAATAGGGTGATTTTTGAAAAATAGTGTAACAATAGCGAAATAAAATCTACTACATAAAATTAATGTGAATACCATATGCATTCAATATGAAGACTTTAAATTTTTGAACTTTAAAGATTTTGTACCCGAGAGATGAATATTTAGATCAAAAAGTTCATTTTTGACCAAAAAGACAAGTTATCAAGAAAATAGTTGAACTTTTGACCAAATACTTACAGTTTCAAGTTAAAAAAGAAAACATTTTGTCAAAGTCAGTTAAATTTTTAAGAAAAGTGTTTGTTTTTAACCAAGAAAGATTAATTTTATATTCAAAAGGACGAATTTTCAACAAAACAGTTGAATTTTTAACCTAAAAGATGCATTTTTCAACCAAACGGTCGAATTTTCGAACAAAAAAATCAAAATTAAACAAAAAACAGTTGAATTTTCAAGCCAAAAAGTTGATTTTTTTAAAGACCTACCATGAAAGATGAATTTTCCATTCAAAACGGCGAAATATAACATACGACCGATAGAGTGGTAAAAAAGTTTTTTCAAGAGGTCGACCATAAACAACATTACCAATTTTGAGCTATTTTTGAACAGCCCCCCCCCTCCCCCTTAGAACAGTACCGCAGCTCAAAGTTCTCGCAAAACAGGGGAAATAGGGCGATTTAAAAAAAGGGGGAATTATAGAGAAATAAAATCTTTCAAATAAAATTAATGTGAATAACATATGCATTCAATATGAAGCACTTTCAATTTCTAAAATTTAAAGATTTTGTACCAAAGAGGTGAATTTTCCAATCAAAAAGTTAATTTTTTATCAAAAAGTTAATTTTTTACCAAAAAGACAAATTATCAATACAATAGTTGAACTGTTGACCAAATAGTTACAGTTTTAAGCCAAAAAAGAAGAAATTTTTTCGAAGGGAATCAAGTTTTTAAGAAAAATGTTTATTTTTAACCAAGAAAATGAATTTTATGTTCAAAAGGACAAATTTTTAACAAAACAGTCAAATTTTTGAAGAAAAAAGATCACTCTCTCAAATTAGTTGAACTCTCAACATAAAAAGACGCTTTTTCAACCAAATGGTCCAATTTTCGAACAAAAAAAATCACAATTAAATAAAAAACAGTTGAATTTTGAAGCCAAAAGTATTATTATTTTTGAAGACTTTTCTTTCATGAAAGATGAATTTCCCATTTAAAATAACCAATTTTTAACAAAGACAATTCAGTTTTCGATCAAAAAAGACAACTTCATCGAAGAAGTTAAATTTTCAATCTAAAAAGATGCATTTTCAACTAAATGGTCAAATCTTATAACAAAAAGATTTAAATTCAACCAAAAACAGTTAAATTTTCAAAACAGAATGACGAATTTTTTAAAAGATAGATGAAAGATGACTTTTCTACTATTGGGAGAGGAATTTTCAAACAGTTGAATTAAAAAAAAATAATAAAAAAATAATAGTGTAATTCTTAACCTGAAAGAGGAACTTTCAACAAACTAGATGAATTTTTTTACCTAAAAGACGAATTTTCATAGAAATACATGAATTTTCTACCAAAAAGTTAAATTTTCAACAGAAAAGATGGATTTTCAACCAAAGAGGTGAATCTTAAAAAAATTGAAATAAGTATCAGTTGGATTTTCAATAAAAAAAGAATAATTTCGAACCAAATAGTTAAATTTTCAACAAAAAAAACTGATTTTCTACGAAGAATTGATTAATATTTTACCAAAAAAGATCAATTTTCAACAAAATACAACAAGTTTTAACAAAGTTGTTGACGTTTATGATCATATGATCGATATGACAGTTAATCAAGAACTTCCTGAATAATTGACTTATTGTGATTTAGGGCCGACCCGGAAACATTTTTTCTAGACTGAAAACATTTCTTGGATTTTAGATAAGAAGTTTCATCAAATCGATATATTTTCGAGAATAAAAAATAATAATAAGATATTGACTGATGATATAATGCAAATCCGGAAATAAAACCATCTACAATTTTAAAACAAAGAGAGACTAGCTAATTTTGCGAATTTGGAAGAAGTCTAAAAAGTTTCGAATCTTATCTGTTAAAAAATATTAAAAATTAATCATGTTGATTTTTCAAAAATTTTATAAATCAGTTTCCAAGATAAATACCCTGGAGACAATAAAAAAAATTTAGCAAATGCAAACTCGCCATCCTCCGATTCTCGATTGACGGAAAATGGATCGAAGGCGGGAGATTTCGCCTAACGAAGTTCGTGAATAATTGAAAGCCGTTACAGTAGTAAAACGTATTAAGACTACCCGCGCTTAATTAGCACGACTTCCGTTTCTTCGTCCGTCTCAGGAAGTTCCTTCGAGAAAAGTTCTTCCTTTACGTTAATACGAATAATCCCCGCTTATCTCAAGTCCAAACAAGGGCGAATACAAAAATTTTTAGAAGTCAAATTAAATTATACAAAGGGTTCACAGTCTCTCCCCTATTTCCCTACGTTTCCCCTTTTTCAAATGAACCATTTTCTCCCTATTTTTGTAAAACTTCCCCTTTTTCCTCTTTTCTCTTTAAATATACGATATTTGAAAATGTATTTGTTCGTTCTAGATAAAAAAAACTTCTATCCAAAACTAGAATATGCTACCGTGAGTAGAGCGAGTTTCTTTTAACTTATAGAATCATCTATTATGATAAATTCAACTTTTCTAAATTTGACTAATAGAATTTCAAACTAAATTATTGAGGATTTGAATAAATCTTCGAAGCTGAAATATTTTTCCGCAGAATCTAGGTATGTGTGTATAAAAATGAAATATTTTTGATATTAAATTTAATGAAGTACGATGATCTGTTTTTCCACACTAAAAAATTTTTAGTTCAAATTTGAGTAACGATTGTCATTTTGTTACACATGTTATACCCATTATTGCCTGAATTAAGGAATATTTAAAGTCAGCTGAAATAATATTAAAAGTGCTAAAATTAAATTTTTTTGTTTGGCACAATGAAAGACAAATTCGATTAGCCCTTTATTAAAACTGAATAAAAAAGGTATCTATCTTTTTTCGAATATTTCGGAACTGATGAGAGAACTTTATTTTTTAGTTGATTTTTGCAGGTTTTTTTGTATGAAGGGATGCTAGTAGAAAAAATTAATCGTAATATTTTTATATAGTTCTTAAAATGATTATATTAGAAGAATTTAAATAAGAAGTTTGTGGAAATGTAACGTTTTTTAAAAATATTCCAAATCAAATGATATAAAATTATAATTTTCATAATTAAACAATTTTAAACCTTCAGAATTGAACAATTTACAAGTTATCAAATGTAAATGTATATCGTTGATATTTCAACAACAAAAGATTTTATTTTGAATCAAAAACAGTTGAATTCAACAAAAAAGTTGACTTTTCAACAAAGAAAGGATAATTTGAAAAAAATCGTTTAATTTTCAGCAGAATAGATTAGTTTTCAACCAAACTATTAAGTTTTTAACCAAATTGTCGAATTTCAAACAACTAAAAAAGATACATGCTTACTAACAAATGGCAGACTTACACTCTCAATTGAAAAAATTAATTTTTCACAAATAATTAGTAATATAATAATTTCCTTTTCCCCTCATTGCACTTTCTTTTTCACCCCTTGCAGTTGAATTTTCAACCAAAGAGATGAATTTCAAATTGAAATGATGCATTTCTAGTCAAAAAATTAAGTTTCAATAAAGTAGTTCAACTTTTCCCTAGTAGTTTAACTTTCAACCCAAAAAAATTTATCTTGCACCAAGAACATTCATTTTCTACCCTAAAATACGAATTTTCAACAAAATACGTAAATTTTCAACCAAGTAGTGAAATTTTGAACTAAAAAAGTCAACTAAAAAAGATACAATAAATATATTTTGGATTCAGCAAATTGAGTTTTTACAACAACAAAAAATTCCAACAGAATAGTTTAATTTTTAACCTGGAAGATGAAATTCCAACTAAAATAAAAGCATCTTTAACTAAAAAATGAATTTATACAAAAGTATTTCGACTTTGAACCAAATAGTAGAATTTTCAACCAAGAAGAATCATTTCATACTAAAGAAGGCAAAAAAATACATTAATTGTTAACTAAATAGTTGATTTTAACTAAAGAAGAATTATTTTCAAAAATGGCATAAAACAATTTTTAGTTAAAGAAAATAATTTTCAACCAAAAAAAACGTATTTTCTACCAAACAGATCAATTTTCTACCAAAAGAAGACAAATTTTCGACAAAATACGTTAATTTTGAACCAAAATAGTTGAATTTTCTACTAATAAAGATAAATTTTATACAAAAAATTGATTACACTTTCAATTAAAAAAATTAATTTTTCACACAAAAAAATTAATTAAAATAAAACAGTTAAATTTTCAATCAACCAAATAAGTTTTAAATCAAAATTATGCATTTTTAGTAAGAAAATTAAGTTTTAGCAAAGTCGTTCAACTCTAAACCAAGTAGTTGCATTTTCAACCCAAAAAAATTTAATTTCGTACCAAAATAGTTGAATTTTTAATAAAAAAAGATTCAACCGAACAAATTAGTTCGATTTTCAATCAAACGACTTTTCAACCAGAAAGATAAACTTTCTACCAAAAACTATCAATTTTTAATATAATACAAGAATATTTAAATAAAAAAGATAAATTTACAATCAAAAATTGAATAATTACATTTTCAGTTAGAAAATTAATTTTGAAAAAAAAACTAATTTTGAACAAAATGGTTAATTTTTTCACAAAAATACACAAGACGTCCAATATAAGGTCAGTTTCGGGGGTTCTCTCGCACTGGCCGTGGAACTAAATCAGTTGTTGTAAAGGTAAACAGTCTGGGCCGTATGAACCATTCCTGTTGGATTCCTGTTGGCTAATACAATTATCCACGGCGGTTACTGCCCGCTTTTATCGCTCCGCTTTTATCATCGGCCTTATATTGGAATTCCTGTGCATTTCAATTTTTAACTCAAAATATACATTTTCAAGCAAGGACATTAATTTTCTATCAAACAAGACGAATTTCTAACAAAATACATAAATTTTTGACCAGATAGTTGAATTTTCAACCAAACAATATAAATTTTCAAGTGAAAAGTAAATAATCAAAATTTCAGCTAAAAAACTTAATTTCCAGAAAAAACGAATTTTCAACAATAAAGTTAAATTTTCTACAAAGTAGATTAACGTTTCGCCAAATAATTGAATTTCAAACCAAAAATATGAAGTTTTAACCCAGAAAAAGTTTATGGCAGTCGATTAGAAGTGGATTACTTCACATCAGAACTAGAATACGACGAATCGGGAATTTTATTTTTTCGAATGTTCCAGTTGTTCCATAACTTTAATAAAATTTTTTCCTAAATTATTATATCTTCGCAAACTCGAAAAAATATGTCCTTATATTAAATAAAAACTTGAAAACATTTATGAAATTCTTCTCAATAACAAAATATAAACGGAAAAAAACATAATCCAGAAGAATTTAATGCTCCTGAAACGCTCTTATTAGATTACATACTCTGATCATGAGTTCAAAGATCGCAATGTAAACGCAGAATCATCGTCATAACCTACTCGTAATGAGTTCCCGTTGGCCGAGGTCAGAAACGGATTTCATTACGCGATGCTGCGTAATTACAAGGAGGCGGTTTGTACTATCCAGTCGCCAGCTGAAGGTGAAAGAAGATTCCCTCGGTAGCGTTTTAAAGTCTGCTTTTGTGATATCAAAGTGCCTCGTTTTCTTGCATGGAATCTTCGTTAAATCAAGTCGCTCCATATCCGCGGTTATTCTCTGGAGCATCAGCTTCCCTTCCCTTCCCTGTACCCCTCATTGCACTTCCTTCCTCGCCCCTCATCACCTTTCCTCTTCTCTCCTCTCTGCGCCTGTCAATTATACCGACTAGCGCCATTCTCCATATGTCTTACTCTCTTCAATGCATATCCTGATTGACAGCCGTTTATTTGGAGTTACATCTAGAACGGCCCCTGACGCACGTAATGTGAAATTAACACTCGAGGACTGCTGATTAACCCGAAGCGAAAGCGTCCTGATTTCAATGAAATTAACAATATTTTGCCTATTGATACCATTTCAATTTCACGAATAATTTACAGGTTGATTTGTTTCGTGAGATAAACTAGAATCTGTCGAATGTTAAAATGGAACGAATTTGCTGGTTGTTGCCAGAAAATTGTAAAATTTGTACTATGAGTTTGAAAACCATGTACTTTTTTTAAGGTTTCGTAGCTCCGGGCAAAAACCGTGATGGGAGGGGAAGAATGAAAATTAAGGGAAAACGTGGGAAGGGGAGTAGTACAAATGAGGGGAAATGAAGGGTAAGTAGGGGAATTAATGGAAGGAAAAGTAGTGGAAAATAAGTGGTGGAGAAGGTGGGGAGGGCTGTCAGGGTGGTGCAGGTAGGTAGAGGAGAGAACTGAGGGGAAATTATGAAGGGGGAATGAGGGAAATGAGGGAACAAGAAATAGGGAAAATATGGAAAGGGGAGCAGGGAAAGTGAGAAAAGGGGAAGTAGGGGGAATAAGGGATGGGGATGTAGGAGAAGTGTGGAGACGGAAAACTGGAAGTAGGAAGGACTGGGAAGTAGGGGAAGAGAGGTGAAATGTAGGAAAAAGAGCGGAATTCATGGAAGGAGATGTAATGAGAAATAAGTGGTGGGAAATGAGGAGAGGGATATTAGCATGGATGTGGGTGGGTAGAGGAGGGGAAGTATAGGGAAATGAGGGGAAGGGAATTAGGAAAAATAAGGGAAGAGGAAATAGGGAAAGTGAGGAAAGAGGAAGTAGGGAGAATAACCAGAAGTGTGCGGACGGTGAACTAAGGGAATTAAGAGGATATAAAAGGGGTATAGGAAGTGAGGGGAAATTAGGGTTGGGAAGTAGGGGGTGTGAAAGGGGAAATATAGGAAAGGTTGGGGGAATCAGTGGGAGGAGTAGTTAAGGCAAATGAGTGGAAATTGGGGAAATGAAGGAAGGGGAAGCAGAGAGAATGAGGAAAAATAAGAGGAAGAGAAATGGAAAAAGTGAGAGGAAATAAGGGGGATATGAAAAGATTGGGATGAGGAAGAGAGGAGGAATAATGGGAAGGGAAGTATGGGAATGGAGAAAAATGAGGGGAGAGGAGTAGGGAAAATGAGGGAAAAATAAAGGAAGAGGAATAAGGGGAAGTAAAGGAGGTACAATCTGGAAAAAAAAGGTTAAAAGAATTAGGGATAGCTAAAGAAAATATGGGTTGAGGAAGTAGAAGAAATGAGGGTGTGAAAAGTAGGATACGTGTGAGTAGGGTAACTTGCGGAATGCAGAGGAAATGAGGGGGAAATAGAGGAATTTAGGGAAGAAACGTAAAAGAAAATAAGAGCAGTGGGAATGAAGGGAGGGCTGTTAGGGCCGTTAGGTGAGTAGGGGGAAAGGGAAAGTGAAAAGGAAATGAGCTGGGAAAGGGAAGTAGGTGAAGGGAATATGGGAAATTAGGTGGTAATGAAGGAAGGGACATTAGGGAAAATGTGGGCGAGGGAATTAGGGAAAATAAGTTCAGGGGCAGTAGGGATAGTGAAAGAAAATATAGGTTGACGAAGTGGGGGGAATGAGCGAAGAAGAAGTAGGAGAAGTGTGGGGAGAGGAACTGGAGAACCTGGGAAAGTAAGGAGAAGTGCAGGAGAAGTAGGGGAATTTATAGGAGAGAAAGAAGGAAAAACAAGGGGGGAAGTGAGGGGAAGGCTATTAGGATGGCGAGGTGACTAGGGGTGGAGAAGTTAGAGCTGGGAAAAGGGAGTGGGAGAAGGGGTGTATTAGCTGGTCAAGTGACGAGAGGGGGAAGTATAGGAGGAAGAAGTTGGGGAAGGAAGGGAAAGCGAAGGTTGAAATGTGGAGAGGTGAATGAGAGGAAATAGGGGAGGAAAAGTCTGAAAGAGAGAATTTTGAACTACTCAATTAACGTCTTAATAGGCTACGGAACCCTTTTTTGTAGTCGCACGAAGCCTACTTTCACCAATTTTTTTTCTTTAACTTTTTGTTTTTTCACTAAAGACCTGATCGGAGGGTTAATTATTCGGATTTTTTGTGTACACTAGATTAAAAGATTGCAAGATGATGATTGCAGGTGGAAACCTTAAAAAAATTTTGTGAATTCCTTGAAATTTTTTAAATCTCTTAAAATCCTTTGGAATACCAAAAAATCCCATGGAATCTTTGCGTTGGAAATCGTCAAAATCCATTAAAATAAGTCGAAATCATTCTAATTTCTTGTATTATGTTTTATTTGACTCATTTCATAGAGTTCTCTAAAAACCTTTGAAATCCTTTGTAATTCCATAGAATTCTTTTTAATCGCTCGAAATTTTGTATTAAAAAAAACATGGAAAAGGTACAATAAAAAAACAGAGAAAAGAGGGAAAATGAGGGAAAAGAAAGTAGGGGAAATGAGGGGAGGGGAACTAGGGAAAATGAGGTTCGACAAAAGGTGTAGGGGAAGTGAGGGAAAATTAGGTGGGGAGGAGTAGGGAAAGTAAGAGGTAATGGGGATAGGGTAGTAGGCGAAGTGATGGGAAATAATGGGAGGGGAAGCGCAGGGATGTGTGGGAGAATTAGGAAAAGTGATAGGAAATTATAGGAGTGGAAGTAGGGGAAATGAGGGGTTGGGTGAAGTAGGGTTATTCATGGGAGGAGAAATAGTGGGAAATGAGTGTTAGGGAAGTGAAGAGAGTGATATTAGGGTGTTTCGGGTGAGTAGAAAAAGAAAACGTTCCAAGAATCAGTTTTTTTTTGGTTCAAAGCCATTTAGTTTGTGTTTACATATTCCGTACGTTCTTTAATAATTCCGTTCAACTTCTTTTCCACTTATTCGCCTGACTGAGCACAATTTTTCCTTCCATGGAAAATGACACTTGTTTTTCAGTAAAAGTGAGACAGTGTCATTAATAAGAGACGGATAAAAAAGGGAGCAGGAAATAAGGTTGAAAAGATGAGTAGTGATTTAATTTTTTTGAAAAGCTCTTCGATGCTTTCGCAGCAGATTTTTCCTGTCAGCCGGAAGTAGCTCGGCCGAAGGCTGGGTGCTTGTAAATATAGGCTGTAGCACCTCTGGCGCGTTATCAAAGGATTGGAAGCTAGCCGAAGCGCCATGAAATTTTGCGTACATTATAAATGCGCAGAGGAACGAGAGAGACAGATGGATGCAGAAGAAGAGGAAAATGCTAAGAGAGTGAGAGAGAAAGAGAGAAAAAGGTTTGTCGGACGCGGGCCTAACCTACCGTAACACTATAAAAATAACGGCTCCACTCATCTCTCTTGCACTTTCTCATGCAGATTATCATTGTCTTTCCTCTTCAAGTAGGGTAATCGGTACAAAGATTGGCCACCGCCCAATGATTGGCCGCCTCATTTGAATATGCTTATACAAAGAAAAATTTAGAAATAAAACAATTGATAAATAGTGAAGGATGAAGCGCAAACAGTTCGACATCGTGTGAGTGAGGAATTTAAAGGAAAAGCTGTTGAGGTTAGGAGCGTTGGCTTATTGATTTTTTTTAAATACTAGATTAACTGAAAACTTTTGGATTTTATTGAATTTGGCGAATAAAGATACACGATTGTAGTATTTTAACCTTGAATATATGTTTCTATGTCGATAAAGGGGTGGCCATTCGTGAATAAAGCGAAAACATAATGATTGGTCATAATATCTGTAGAGCAAATTACTAATATCTTTGCAAAAATGCATTCAAAATTATTTAAACTTTTAATATAATATCAGTATGTATTTTTTGTTATATTTTCTCACGCATAATGAGTGGAAATCAAGTCAAAAACAGTTTTCGCCTCCGGTCAGTTATCATATAATTAAGAGGTTTAGAGCTTTCGAATCAGTAATCTATAACCTGATGTGGCCAAGGACTGTATTTCACAACATTTCAATGGCCAATCATACCATCATTAATTTTTTTAAATATAAATTATCTACTACTTTTGACGCTTGAATTAGTACTGTAATTTGAATCTTTATAAAACTCATCATCCATCTATCGTTCTTTAGAATTTTGTTCGATGCTAACAGTGTTTTTTACAAATTGTTAAACTGAACAAATTCCTAAAATAACAAATTATTGTATCGATTACCCTATATAAGCAGCTAAAAAGTCATCCATAAACTACGTTACCAGTTTCAGAAGAAAAGGTGGTCGCATCAAAAACTGATGATAATTTTTAACAAAGTTGTCGAAAGTTGATCCTGCAACGATCTTTTTTCTCCTGTTTTTAAGAAAATATTTTTGGTGAAAAGTTCATTTTTCTCTGTTAAAAAGTCTACTATTATATTTTCGGTTCGGAATTGTTCATCTCGCTTGGTTAAAAATTCTACTATTTGGTTAAAAATTTAATTTTTTTTTTTTAAATCCAACCATTTTATTGCAGAGTCATTTTTTGACAGAAAATTCAAATACTTGATTAGAAGTTGATCTACTTTATGAAACATTCATTATTTCCGTTGAGGCTTTAACTCTGTGGTTAAAAATCTGTTTTAAATTTGCTTAAGACTTTTTAATTGAAAATTTAACTATTCTATTTATGGTTCAAAATTTATCTTGTTTAGTTAACAATTTAACTATTTAGTTTAAAATTGATCCTTTCTAGTTGAAAATTCTACTATTTGGTTAAAAATTTATTAATGTTTTTGGAAATTCAACCATTCTATCAAAAAGCCATTTTTTGAGAAAAAATTCAAATACTTGGTTAAAAATTTATCTACTTTGTTGAAAATTTATTACTTCCATTGAGGATTTAACTCTTGGGTTCAAAGTTTCTTTTATTTTTGCTTAAGAATACATTTTTTCAACTGAAAATTCAACTATTCCAGTTATGGTTGAAAATTAATTTTTTTTGTTAACAATTCAATTATTTAGTTGGAAATGTATCCTTTCCAGTTAAAAATTCTACTATTTGGTTGAAAATTTAATTATTTTGTTGGAAATCCAACCATTTTATTAAAAAGTAATCTTTTTGACAGAAAATTCAAATACTTAGTTAAAACTTGATTTACTTTGTTGAAAATTCATTATTTCCGTTGAGGATTTAACTCTTTGGTTGGAAATATGTTTTATTTTTGCTTAAGAATATATTTTTTCAACTGAAAATATAACTATTTCATTTATCGTTGAAAATTTATCTTTTTTAGTTAACAATTCGTGTATGTAGTTGAGAATTGATCCTTTCTAGTTAAAAATTCAACTATTTGGTTAAAAGTTATTCTGTTTTGGTTAAGAATTCAATTATTTTGCTAAAAATTTGTCTTCTTTCCTTGAGTTCAACTATTTGGGATTTCAAAGTAAAAAATATTTGTAGCGAAATATCAACTATAACATGTTTCGTTAAGATTTTTTTGTTTGTAGAACAATCAATCACTTTGTTTAAAGTTGAACTACTTTGTAAATAATTATTTTCTTGAGGGTGAGGATTCATCATTTCGGTTGAAAATTCAACTATTTGGTTGAAAATTAATATTTTTGATAAAAATTCCTATTTTAGGGATTGAAATTCAACTGTTTTGTAGAAAATTGAACTATTTTGTTTGAAAACTTACCAGTTTGGTTGGGAATGAACTTTTTTTTTAAAGTTAATATTTTTGGGTTGAAAATTTAACTGTTTTGTAGGTCATCCGTCTTTTTGGCTTCAAAATTTAAAAATTGTATTCCAAATTCATGTATTTTATAGAAAATTCGTTCTTGTGGTAGAAAATTACTCTCCTTGGTGGGAAAATCATATTTTTTTCAGAAATATAACTATTTGGTTAAAAATTAATCTTTTTTTGTTGAAAACTCAACGACTTGATTGAAATCTGAACTACTTTGTTAAAAATTCATTCATTTTGTTGATGATTCATCATTTTAGTTGAAAATTAGTTTTTAGTAGAAAACTAAATTTTTAACTGAGAAGTTATATTTTTTGGTAGAAAATTCAACTATTTTTTTTCAATTTATTTTAATTTTATTACAAGTTCATTGAAAATTCATCTTCCTTTGTAAAAAATTCTACTGTTTTGTTGAAAATTTGTCCTTTTGGATTGGAATTTTATCTTTTATAGTAGAAAATTTACTGGAAAAATTTAACTCTCCTGTTAAAAGTTCAATTATTTTATTGAGAATTCACCTCTTTTGCTTGAAAGTTCAACGATTTTGTTGTTAATGCAACTGTTTGGTTTCAAATGATTTATTTTGCTTCTTCATAGAGGGAGGTTTGTAATCACCTACATTTTTAAATCTACTTTTTCGACATATTTTGATAGAATTCGACCCAAGAAGCTCGAAAATAAAGTTTTTAAAAATATCTGTGTGTGTATGCGGTGTGTGTGTGTGTGTAACTTTTTTCTGTTCACCATATCTCGAAAAGTAAAAGAGCTATTCAAGAGATATTCAAAGTACAACAATACTGCATCTAACGTACTCGTTTGCGTCTCTAAGACGCATCAATCGACCTCTTGTTGAAACTTTTTTGACATACCAGTACCGATTTATGAAGTTTCAAAACATGTTTTAGTCTGTTTATATGAGAAAATATTTTTTGATATTCAAAATACGTCATATATTGCATGTAAAGCATTTGTTCGCGTCTTTGAGACGCATCGATTGACCTATTGATGAACCTTTCATGACCCACCAGTATCGATTTATGAAGTTTGAAAAAAATGGTTCATTTTGTTTATACGGAAATAACTTTTTTGATATTCAAAATACGTCATATATGGCATGTAAGGCATTTGTTCGCGTCCTTGAGAAGCATCGATTGACACATTGGTGAACCTTTCATGACCCACCAGTATCGATTTATGAAGTTTCAAAAAAATGGCATATTTTGTTTATATGAAAATAACTTTTTCGATATTCAAAACACGACAATATTACACGTAGAGCGTTGGTTCGCGTGCTTGAGACGCATCGATTGACCTACTGATGGACTTTTTATGACCCACCAACACCGATTGATGAACTTTCAAAAAAAAATAGTTCATTCTGTTTACATGGAAAAAAGCTTTTTTGATATTCAAAACACGACAATATTACACATAGAGTTTTTGTTCGCGTCCTTGAGACGCATCAATTGACCTATTGATGATCCTTTCATGACCCACAAGTAGCGATTTATGAAGTTTAAAAAAAATGGCATATTTTGTTTATATGAAAATAACTTTTTCGAGATTCAAAACCCGACAATATTACACGTAGAGTGTTGGTTCGCGTGCTTGAGACGCATC
>CAKNXH010048531.1:18598-32026 GCA_932178445.1 Andricus quercusramuli
AATATTACACGTAGAGTGTTGGTTCGCGTGCTTGAGACGCATCGATTGACCTATTGATGAAGCTTTCATGACTCACCAGTATTGATTTATGAAATTCAAAAAAAAAATGGTTTATTTTGTTTATATGGAAACAACTTTTTCGATATTCGAAACAGGACAATATTACACGTAGAGTGTTTCTTCGCGTCCTTGAGACGCATCGATTGACCTATTGATGAACCTTTCATGACCCACCAGTATCGATTTATGAAGTTTCAAAAAAATTGCATATTTTGTTTATATGGAAATAACTTTTTCGATATTCAAAACATGACAATATTACACGTCGATTGTTGGTTCGCGTACTTGAGACGCATCGATTGACCTATTAGTGAACCTTTTATGATCAACCAGTACCGATTTCTAAAGTTTAAAAAAATTGGTGTATTCTGTTTATATGAGAAAAACTTTGTTCATATTAAGAGTATTACAGTACTGTCTCTGATGTGTTTGTTTGCATCTTCATGACACGTCGAATGACCTATTGACGAACATTCTATGACCTCTTGTGATCTAGCAATACCGTTTTATAAATTTAACAAATATATTGTTCATCTTGTTAATATAAGGGAAACTTTTTTAGTATTGGGAATACAACTATAACGTATATCATATATTTGTTCGCGTCTTTGAGACGCGTGGATTGATTTATTGGCGAACTTTCGAAGCCAATTATCGGATAATCAATAGCTACTCAGAAAGTTTTAAGAAAAGTTACATTATTTTAATGAGGCTTTAATTTGAAATATAAAACTACCGTAGGTTAAAAAGTTGTTCATTGTAACAGAACACATCGCAATTGACATTTTGATGGGCCCTCTGAATTTCTGAAAATAAAATTTTCGTGAAGACAGAAACATGAGCATGAGAAATATTGAGAGTATACATTTTTTTCTTATGTCAGGGAAAAACTTCTTCTATGAGGAAGCCAATTTATTTAATACATATGAGGAAGCAAAATGCTCATAAAATGAGCCAAAATAGATACACCCATAGTGAATACTTCCATAGTACTTCGCAGCCGTATTTTGTTTCAAAATCGTCTTTTTGTATTGGAAATTCATCTGTTCATGTAAAAAATTTGTTTTGATTGAAAACTTAACTATTTTGTTGAATCTCCTAATTTCGTGAGAATTCAGCCTATTTCTCCTCTTTTGAGAGCATTTTGGGCTCTAAAGACTAATATTTAATATCAATTGAAAAACTGATTGAAATTGGTAACTAATGAGTGAGACAAAGTAATGAGAGAGACAAAGAAAGTGCGTGTGCGTGCAGAGCCAGTTGCACTGCAAGTACCCGGCGGACTCGGTCGATATCCGATCGTGCTTTTCAACTTACTTTGGTTACCTTCTTCGTTGGGAAGTGATAATCATTTTTATGGCGAGACTTTCCGACGATATAAAGAAGATTTATTTGCGAGGATGCCTGAAGAGATGAAGAGTTCAGAGATGAATATTTTCGCTGGAATGTATTTTATTCGCTCTTTTTACTTTCTATCGCTACTGTTTTCTGTTCTAATGTTTTCTCCGGAAAACTCAGGTGGGGAAACAACTCCGGTAGTCCGTCGGACCTCATGGTTATCCGAAATTGTAATCCGGTGTAATTCAAGTCATCCACGTAATGCACTAACCCAATTGTAATGCGAGTAATCTATTGTAATCATAGGCAATACACTTTTACATTTTAGGTCATCCTTCTGCAATACGAAGAAATCTACTTGTACTCCGCTTTTAATTCACGCAAATACCCTTGTAATCTATAGTAATCCTAGATAATCCTCTTGCAATTTTGGGTGATCCACCTTCGCTGGACCGCATTTTTAGAAGTTGTTTTCACCTCGGAAAATTTAGAAAGAATATTTGTGATGTTTGAAAATCAGTGAGAAATACTGGATTGTTTGGATTACAACTGGATTACCTAGGATCATAAATTCATTACCACAGATTAATTGAATTACAAGTGAACCACCCAGAATCACAAGTGGATTAACGAGAATCGCAAGTGGATAACCTAGAACTACATTTAAATGGCCTTGGATTACAAGTGGATTACCTAGGGTTACAAGTAAATTATATGAGATTACTATAGGGCTACCCCTGACTACTGCAGAATACTTGGATTACAGGATTTTAGATTTTAGGTTTTTTATTAGGATTACGGCGCATTGAAATTGCATTACAAGTAAATTACTCTGGATTACTCCAAATTACAAGTGGATTACGTTGGATTAAAATTATATTATCTAGTATCACAAGTGAATTACTCGGAATATCCCAGATTACGCGGATAACAAGTCTTTTCAAATCGGACTGTATATGATTAGAAGTGGATTATCTAGGAAATAATATGGATTAATGTACATTACTTGGATTACAATCGGATTTTAGTGAATTACCTAGAGTTACAAGTGGATTCAATAGAACAGGATTATTCAGGATTACAAGCGGATTATCCCGATATACAAATGGATTACTTGGATTACAAATGGAATACTGCGGATTATAAGTGGATGACCTAGGGTTACAACTGCATTACAGCGGGATCGCCTAATGTTACAACTGGATTAACCATGATTACAAGTGGATTACTTCGATTTACAAGTGGATTACCCAGAACTGGAAGTGGTTTACCTAGGATAACAAGTTGATTACCTGGAGCTGCAAGTGGATTACATAGGAGTACAAGCAATCTAACTATGATTACTACTGGATTACTTAGGATCGCAAGTAGATTACCACAGATTACTTGGATGAAAAGTGGATTACGGTTGATTACAAATAGATTACCCGGGATTAGAAATGGATTACAGGTAGATTACCTATGACTAAAAATTGATGACATAAGATTACAAGCGGATACAAATTTGATTAACTAAGATTACAAGTAGATTACATAGGATAACAAAGGATTATTCAGGATGAGCTGTCATTAAAATTGGATGATCTTGAATAACTTTGCATTACAATTGGATTACGGCGAGTTACAAGTAGATTACCAGGAATTACAAGAAGATTACCTAGAATTGAAAGTGCATTACTTGGGATTACAAAAGGATTGCCGAGGATAACAAATGGATTACTCTGGATTAACCTAGATTACGTCATATTACAAGTGGATTACATAGGATAACGATTGGATAACTTAAGGTTACAACTGTATTATCTCGGACTATAAGTGTACTACCTAGGAATACAGTTGATTAATTGGATTGTCAGGATTAAAAATATATTTCCTAGGATAAAAAGTATATTATCTGGCATTGCCAGTGAATTACTCTGGATTACAAGCACGTTACTCTGGATTACAATAAGATTACCTGGGATTACAAAGTTATTGCAGCTGACTTCTTCGGGATTACAAGTACATTGCAGGCAGATTACCTAGGATTACAAGTGGGTTACAGATAAATTATCTAGGATTACAAATGAATTACCTATGATGACAATGAATTATTTGCATGACTCGGATTACTCTGTATTGCCTGCTCGATTAACTGATCGATCAATCGAATTACAATTTAGGATTGATTCGAATCAATAGAGCAAATATTCATAAGTAAATTACTAATAATAGTTATAATAATAATATTCTCATATAAATTTTAATTCAAGTTCAATAGTTTTTAACAAAATTGAAATTGCAATTCTTAAATTTCAAATACATTTATTTAAAAATGTCTTCGATTTGTACAAATTATTTTATCAACACGGAAAAAAGTGGATCGTTAGAAGAACTCTCGTAACCACTAGTTCTAACTATTTTAAATTGAACCGCAGCTTTTCGTCGTGAATTTTGTTAAAATTACTGTTTTTTGTTCAGGTATGTTAAACTGACTCTTTAAAAGAGTAGGATGAACAATTTCAAATAGTAGGCTGCACTGCACCACTTGGTAACCATCAATACTCAGCGACAAGAAGTTACTATTTCGTGTAGTAAGCTTTCCTTCTGCGAAGAGTAACTTTGCAGATTTCGCATCGTAACGCGTTTATGTATATGTATATATGCACTGCACGTATTCTATACAAAACAAAAATGATGTAAAATGTCGATCGATTTGAGGAGGAAAAAAATTATGTTATATATGATAACTGCACGTAATTTACGATTATTCTTACACAATCGCACGCATAGAGTCTTACACATATGATCGCACGTTCAAACGCTTTGAAAAATCGCCCCCGCTGGGGAATCGAACCCTACCTGCCTACCTAAAACCTGTCCTAAAACCTAAATATAGCGCACGCCTTAGTCAAGTGAGCTACGGAACCGCTTAGACTTTTCTGACAAAGTCTCGATCAAGCGGTTTCTCTGCGAAAAACGTGGCCAGCTAAGAAAATAAATGTCTACTTACAATTTTTTTAATTAATCTCTTACAGGTGATATCTAATAAATTTTAAGGAGCTAGGGAAAAATATTTTGCTCAAAAGTATCAACTCACACAGTAAATATTTTGTATTTTTGTAAATCAAGACTTGAAAAAATGATTTTGAATGAAATCTTTGGAATTTTTAATTTTACTTTATTATCATCTCACTTCATTTGAAACGTAACATTAATTTACATAACTGATATGTGTATGAATAAAAAAATATTTTAAACCTTGTAATAATATATCAAATGCAAAATTGAAATCACTATTTTAAGATGAAACAAACATTGAATAGTGATTCAAATTTAAATTTTTTGCAAAAATTAAATTTTTCTTATGAGATATGAGGATGCTGAATTAGAATAAAAACTGTTTGATACAAAAAAAAATCGGTTCCGAGAAACGAATATTAAAGATCGCGATATCACAGTAGAAATGTAGATTTTATTTTTGTTAAAAATCTTAAGAAAATAAGAAAAAAAAATTTGTCAATAAATGGTATTGATTTCTACAAACATCAATGTGAAAAGGTTGGAAAAATTATTACTGCTTTGAATATGGAAATTAATTTGAACTAAAATTGTATTACAAATTATTTTTTTATGACACATGCATGATTTCAGCCCTTTTCAACGCCTATGAAGCGGGGCTAAAGCTCTACTTTTTACTCCCTAGGGACTCAAAAGTGACGTCAGAGATGAATAAGTAAAATTATGCATCTATGAGCTCGCATTTTATGATTATCAGCCCACTCACGGTAAAAACTGAGAGGAAATTTTGGTTGCAGATAATAGAATTTTGCGGTTATTTATGGAAGGTTACCATATATACCTGTAAAATTACCATAAATTACTGGAATTTTTCATAAATTTCCGGAAATTTATGGAAATTTAAAAAATGAATGTTGGGTAAGTGACCATATTCACCTGTAAAATTACCATGAATGGCCGACATTTTTCATAAATTTCCGGAAATTTTTAAAAATGAATTTTGGGTATTCCATGGTAAGTTACCATATTTACCTGTAAAATTACCATAAATTACCCAAATTTTCCATAAATTTCCGGAAATTAATGGAAATTTTTGAAAATGAATTTCGGGTAAGTTAACATATTCACCTGTAAAATTAACATAAATTACCGGAATTTTTCATAAATTTCCGGGGATTCATGGAATTTTTTAAAAATGAATTTTGGATAATCTATGATTAGTTACCATAAATCACCTCTAAAATTACCATAGATTAGGTTAACATTAATTTCATGCTTCATTATACAAAATCTAATATGCACTGAAATCATGACTGTATTTCGAGAAATGTCTGAAATCATCCATTTGTTATGAAAAATATCTTATGTGCCAAGGGGGAGAGGCACTTTTTCTTCCCCTAGGTACATAATATACTATTTAATTATTGATTCAAAAAATGATATGTCGAAAACAATGCATTATTCTACTTAAAAAAATTCTTCCAAATAATATAATATTCGAACCTGGGTGGCTACATCAAGTACGATCTCAATCATTTTTATTGTTATAAGGAACTAAAAATATCATAAGCGAAAAATTCCATAGCAGAAGTAATGTAAAAAAAAGTATTTTTTTATATATAATTTTTCATAATATTGTTATATTCTGAAAATTTGGTACAAAAAAAACTGTATCGAAGTATAAAGTAGAGTTATTCACTATGTTTCTTTATAACAATTATCTCAACTAATATTATGAAAAAAGAGAAACCATTATAAAATAGTTTCTGACAATTTATTTCCTTTTGTAAAATGTCAGCGAAAATCTGTTGTTTTACTGATAAGCAAGTTATAAGTCGTCCTTCTTTTTTAATTTCAAGCGGACCGCCTAAAAAATTTTTCGAAAAGGGCCTACACGTTTCTAGTTATGCCACTGAAGTTACTCACAATTTCAAATAGTAGGGCTAACAATCTCGCGCAGTGCTTATTGCAATGCGAAAAAGGAGATCGAACTCACTTGCAAAAGTCAATCTCACAATACTTTGCTTACTATGGGAATTAGTTATTCATACAGTTTACATGTTCAACTGTACAATTCCAAATAGTTATTGAAGCTACTTGTTCTTAGTAATCTTTCTTTTTACAATTTGAAGTAGTAATGCTGACTTTAGGTTTTGTATATTTTGAGATTACAATCTCATTCAGTATAAAAAACTATTTGAATTGTTTCTTGTACAATGTGAACAAGTAAACTTGAAGTTAACAATACATAAAAGTGAATCTAACTATCTACTTTTTTCCGTGAACCATGGGCAAAATATGTAACAAACACTTTTCTGACCCGATCCAACAGAAAATAGCAACATCCATTTTTTAGTCTTGCAGAAATTATTCTGAAGCACTAATTCCCAACTTTTTATATATTTCATAGGTTCAGTTATTTAAAAAATTGAGTTAAACAAAAAACCAGTAAGTTGACATTCTATGTCCATTTTTATGCAAAATTTTATGCAAAATTATAGATAATTGTAAAAAATTAATTTGAATATTAATTCACGTGATAATCTTCAGTGGCAATTAAATAAGATATAAATCATTTGAACTGCATGTCCTCCAGATTTTTCATTAATTTTTCAGAACATCATTGGTAATAAACTCTTGACGTGAATAATTTAACAGAAACGACTTTCGTTCTTTTTTATTAAGTAAATCTTGATTGCAACAACAGAGTTTTGCTTTTGGTGTCGATTCTACCCTACTATGAAAGCTCTCGTGGTATCTGATGAAAGAATAATAAATTAGAGAGACGAGATTATCCAGGGCATATACATATATATTTCTAGCTCTTAACACTGGAGGAAGAAATGGTCAGCAGATAAATTAATTAATTTAGATAAGAAATAATTATTGCAATTATTGATTGAATAAATTAATTATTTTGCAATCCTATAGTTCTATATAGCTTGCCGTTATCAATTTATTTCGCACAATTATCAAAACATAGGTGTAATAATTTTTAGCGTTTAAAAATTTGGAATTAATTGATGATTGTGATTGTGTGATTTTTTAAAAATCTTGAGCATTCGGGGATGAAGGATTAAAATTTAATTTTTGTTATAACTTTGCATTTTATCAAATTCAAATTATGTAAGTTTCATGGCTTTTAAAATTGAATAATTAAAGTTTGAATCCATTTCAAATTTGAAATTCAAATTTTTTCAACCTCGTTGAAAGAACAGGGCATTTTTCAGAAAAAAATTAAAGATAGGGGCTGAGTGAGAATTAAAAATATTCTTATGTGTGATTCAAATTCACTATGGGACCTTCAAAATTAACGTTATTACATCATTGCACATTTTTCTATCTTCTGCATAATTACTTTCATGGGAAATTTTAAAAGTGTAGCCTTCTCGGATGAATAGGGAATTTCGTACAAAATTAAAAAAATTTGGTGTGTTCTAAAATTGGAAATTACCCTGTATTTGTCTCTATTCAAATTCAGATTTAGAGCAGTTAGCATTAAAAAAATATTTTTTTAATGTTAACTTATTTCTATCAGCAATCAGTTATTTTGCGTCAAAATAAGCTAAAAAATAATAATTTAATTAGTCCTTTTTAGCCAAAATAACTGATTCATAGCTAAAATTCAGCACCTTCAATTCTAGTAACAAAAAAAATTGCAAAATCTTTTTCCAGCAGGTCTAAAGTCTTAAAAAATTGTAAATTTATATTTTGTTGAAAATTCGTATGTTTTGGTAGCAAATTAATCTTCTTAGTTAAAAATTGATCCTTTTTGGTTAAAAATGAAAAGTGTTTGTTTGAAAATTAATGATTATTTTTGTTGATGATTCAACTATTGTTTAAAACTTCGTCTTTTTGTTGAATTAAAATGTTTTTCATTTCAAATAAAACATTTTTATTGTTCAAAATATCATCTATTACATGTTTTGTTGTGCATTCATCTTTTAATAAATTTAAATTTAAAATTTAAAGAATTTTCGGGCTTCAACCGTTTGTGAAACTATGAATGTTGCCGACGGTTCGTCGGCAACATTAATCTTTTTTGTTTGAAAAATAAATTAATTGTTTCAAAATTTGTTTCATTATTTTAACTGAAAATTTATATTTTCGGTTTGAAAAATTGAACTGTTTTGTAGAAAATTTGTTTTGGTTGAAAACTAGCATTTTTCAGTTAAAAGTTCAATTGTTTTGTAGATAGTTCATCTTTTTGCCTTCAAATTTTGACAGTTTTTTAAATTAATGTATTTTGTTGAAAATTCGTATTTTCGGGTAGAGTATTAATCTTCTTGAATAAAAATTTCATCTTTTTGGTAGAAAATTTAACTACTTGGTTAGAAATTTGTCTCTTCAGGTTGAAAATTTAACTACTTTGTTAAAAGTTGAACTACTTTGTTAAACATGAATAAAACTTCTTTTTTTGCAAAATCAATTATTTGGTTGACAATTATTGTATTTTATTGAAAATTGGTCTTTTTTTGGTAAAAAATTAATCTTCTTGCTTGAAAATTCACCTTTTTGGTAGAAAATTCGTTTTTTTTTTGTTGAAAATTATTTTCTTGAACTGAAAAAATAATTACTGCATTTTAGCTCGTAAATAATTCTTTTATTGATAAAAATCAAGTTTTTGGTTGGAAAATAATATATTTTATTGAAAAAACGTATTTTGTTGCAAATTTGTCTGCTTTGTTAGAAAATTCATGTTTTAAGTTGAAAATTCAACTTTCTGGTGAAATATTAATCTACTTTGTAGAAAATTTAACTATATATTCAAAAATTATTTCTTTGTTGTTGGAAATTACCTTTTTAAATTAAATTATAATCACTTATTTTTCTGTTGAAAATGTATCTTTTTATTCGAAATTCATGTATTTTATTAAAAATTTGTCTTTTTGGTACCAATTAATCTTCTTGCTTAAAAATTCATCTTTTCCGCTAAATTTTTTGGTTCGAAAATTATTTTCTTCAACTGAAAATTGATCTTCACAATTTTTGATTAGCAATCATTCTTCTATAGTTAAAAATAAACTATTTGACAATTAATGTATTTGATTAATAATTGTTATTTTTGGTAGAAAATTAATATTGCTTGAAAATACACCTTTTTGGTAGAAATTTCTTTTTTTTTGGTGGAAATTGTCTTCAACTGAAAATATAACTGTTCAATTCTTGTTTGTAAATAATTCTTTCATAAATGAAAAAAAAACTATTAGTTTGACAAATAATGTATTTTCTTAAAAATGTATTTTATTTTAATTGGTAGAAAACTAAAATTCATGTATGTTGTTGAAAAGTCGTGTTTTTTGTTAGAAAATTAATTGTCTTGTTTGAAAATTCATTTTTTTGGTTGAAAATTCAACTTTTTGGTAAAATACTAAAATACTAAAAAAATCTACTCTGCAGAAAATTTGACTATATATTCGAAAATTCTTTCTTTGTTTTTGGAAATGACCTTCTTCAGATAAATTTCAACCACTAATTTTTCTGTTGAAAATGTATCTTTCTTAGTTGAGAATTTATGTATTTTGTTAAAAATTTGTCTTGTTGGTAGTAAATTAATTTTCTTGCTTAAAAATTCATCTTTTCCGTTGATTTTTTTTTTGTTTGAAAATTATTTTCTTGGTTGAAATTTTATTTTTCTGGTTGAAAATTGAACTTTTTGGTAAAATATCAACCTGCTTTCAAAAAATTCAAATGTATTTTTGAAAATTCTTTTTTCAAGTAGGAAATTAACTTTCTTCAAATGAAATTTCAACTACTCATTTTTCAGTTGAAAATGTATCTTCATTAATTGAATATTCATGTATTTTGTTGAAAATTGGTCTTTTCTTGGTAGAAAATCAGTTTTCTTGCTTGAAAATTCATATTTTTGGTTGAAAATTCGTTTTTTGTTGTTAAAAAATGTTTTTTTTTTTGCTGAAAATTATTCTCTTCAACTGAAAATTTAACTATCACATTTTTGATTATATATAATTCTTTTATAGTTAAAATCAACTATTTGGCTGATAATGTATTTGAATGAAAATGTGTCTTTTTTTGTTGGCAATTAATCTTCACTGTTAAAAGGCGAACTATGTACATTGCTGAACATTTATTTTTTGGTTAAAGAAGAATCACTTCAGTTAAACTTCATTTGAAAACCAAACTATTTTATTGAAAATTCTATTCAAAATTGAACTATTTTGTTAAAGGGTGATCTCATCATAAAAGATTTTTATTGCAAATTTCTTTTTTTTATTGTTAAAATCTACCCTTAAACGCAGTTGAAGTTGTAGATATAAATTGTAGGTTTTTGACCCTCGATGACGCTAGCTGGTCTCCCAGAATGAAATGCGTTCCGGGGTACGTACACGCCCCTGCCTGCTCTGGATTGGGGGTGAGTACGGGTGCAGCGGCTTTACGCATAGCCGCGGCTATACGTTACGTTGGGGTAGGCCTATTCCTCGCAGTGCGTGGGCGTGGGTTGCTCCACCCAATGCAGCTCATCCTCTCGGAAAAAAGCAAACTTTACCCTCTCCAGATTTTCTTCAGCCTTCCTACCCTCGCATTTTACCCCTATTTTTATAGTCCATCACACGCCCCCAATCTTTCCCTAATCCCTAGTGACCACCCTGGAAGGCTACTACCATTGTTGATTGTTTCGATTCCGACTTTCAATATTTTTATTACCGTCGACTGTGGTAACCATGGATCAAATAGGTTTTAATTTTTTGGCCAATGTAGTGGACTTTTAAACACTTTACAAATCAAAAAAACACATTTTATAAAAATGTTGTTCAATGAATATTTGGTACCCGACGGACTACTATAAATAGCCGGATTTTTGCGGTTCAAATTTCCTCTTTTTAAATAATATATTGATATTTTTCTTTCAGACAGTGAAAACAGGAAAATGATGACTTAGCCAAAAAAATGACATTCGTAGGAATCCAAACGAGTTTGAGGCTAACTTTTAAAAATATTTAAAAACTATATTAGAAATTATATGCAAAAATGGAAAAATATAAATAGCATTATAAAAATGTTCAAAAGATTTTCCTTTCTATAACCTGCAACAATTGATTTTTTGTAAACATACCAAGGTATTCTTTAAAAGAGTATGAAAGTCAAATTATATTCATTATTGTACTCTATAATGTCCAAACAGAATTTTCTATATGATCTGGATCTAAGAAAAAAAATGTACATACTTGTAACGAAAAACAAACATTTCCATTCACAATTACTCCATCGGATACATCTTTAGAAGACTCCTAAGGAACAGTTATATACGCTACACAAAAAATGTAGTATATTTTCTGATTTTTGGTGAAGCCACAATATGAAAAATTCGTGAATTTCGATCCATAATTAGTGGTCGCCCATGAACTACTTAAAAAATTTTGGGACTTTTTAAACCCCCGCCTCTCCTCGTTGACGACCCTTGTTTTGCGCCCCCCCCCCCCCCCCAATGAAATTACGTAGCTCAAAATTCCCCCAAACAGGGGAATCAGGATGATTTTTCACGAAAATAGGGGAATTCTATAAAATTAATTAAAATTAAATATAATTAATGTGAATATACCATATTAAATTCAATACGAAACAATTCAAATTCCTAAGCTTTCAAGTACAAATATATTGCAATTTCAACGAAGTACGAAATAGTTAAATTTTTCAATCAAAAAAATATTTTATACCAAAAGATATAACTTTTCAACCCAAAAAGACGAACTTTCAAAAACTAAAAATTAATTTTTAACCCAGCAATTGTATTAACAACAAAATAGTTAAACTTATAAAGAGCAGAAAAAAATATTAAAAAAAATAGTTGAACTTTTGACCAAATAGTTAACTTTTCTAGCCAAACAGACAAATTTTTCAAAAGGCAGTTGAGTTTTCACAAAAAAATTAATTTTAAACCAAGAAAGGTGACTTTTCAAAAATAAAAGATGAACTTTCTACCGAAAGCCCACCGAAGAACAAATTATTAATAAATTTTCAATCAAAAAAGACATTCAAGGCAAAATCAAGAATGAATATTTTTACCCTGAAAGCTTGGAACATAGGATTTTTCGAAAAAGAAAAAAACTAACTTTACATCCAATAAATTGTATTTATTGTATTTTTTATTTATTTATTATATTGTATTTATTTTATTGCTTCATTTCTTTAGATTATTAAAATTTAAAAAATGTAAATTACTTTTTTTTTCTAGTAAAAAAATTCAACCAGGGATCAAGGCGAATCTTCGAAATTCGACTTATTCGAATGAGGTTTCAACTATAATAATGAGATTACTTTCTTCACCAAAAAGACGAATTTCCAACCAAATAGTTGAATTTTCAACCAAGAAGATTAAAGTTCTACCAAAAATGACGAATTTTTAACCAAATAGTGAAATTAACAACTAAAAAATATACATTTTAAACAAAAATGCAATAGTTAAATTTTCAGTTAAAAATATAATTTCCAATAAAAAGAAACGAATTTAGACAAGGAGTTAAATTTTCAACCAAATGAATGAATTTTCTATCAAAAAGATTAATTCTCAACCAAATAGTTCAATTTTTAATTAAAAAAGATGGATTTTCAACAAAAAAGTGGAATAAGGTTGACAAAAATAATTTTTTAACAAATTTTCCATAAAATTGGTCAATTTTCTACTAAAGAAAATAATCTTTGATTAAAAAGAATATTTATCCATAGAAAAGATGATTTCTTAACTAAATACATGAATTTTCAACAAAATAGTTGAACCAAAGAATGAATTTTCAACAAAATGATAAAACTTCAACCAGAAGAAATTAATTTTTAACCGAATATTAGGATTTTCAACAAAATGCATGAATTTTTAATTAAAAAAGATGAAATTATAACTAAAAATGAAATAGTGATATTTTCGTTAGAAAAAGTATTTTTAATGAAAAAAAAAATTTTGTTGAGAAAATTATTCAATTTTTTACAGACATGGATTTTCGACTAAAGAATATAATAATTATTCACCAAGGAGATTAATATTCTGGCATGAAAGATGCATTTTCAACAGAATAC
>CAKNXH010048533.1:0-11229 GCA_932178445.1 Andricus quercusramuli
TGAAACCCGAAAAATCTTTAAATTTTAAATTCTAAATTTAAATTTATCATTTCAGCTAAATACGACACAGCTTGGGAGAGTTGATATGACCCAGTAAATAGATTCTTAAGATCCCTTTTTGTCATCTCCGGAAAGTCTAATAAGTCTTCGGATGTTATACTCTGGAAAGGGAGTTGCTTTCGAAACCATCCTTTCTTTTCAGCCTCAATAACCAAAGTATTATTGATAGATTTTCGGGTATGCATCCTCTGAACCACTTTATCTAAAACGTCTACGTCTGAGAGTGACCTTCTTCCGAAAGTATTATTTAAAAATGCCGCAATTCTAAAGAAACTTTCCACTTTAGGTAACAGCTTGTTATCAAGCTTGTGATCAAGAAGGCGATACTTTTGTTTTAATATACCATGCACAGATTCAACAAACCAGCGAATTTTAGTAACAAAACGTGACTGATTAGACTCTTCTGCTGTCAATTGCTTCCTCTTGCCTTTTAACGCAGGCATTAATACTTTAAACCTTTTTTCCTCTAAACTACATACAATATCACGAAATCCGCGATCAAGTACAAATCTTTCTTCTTTTTCTGGGAGGCTGCATTCGCCGAATTCATCAAATAAAGTCGCATCGCATTTGACAGAAAGAGTTTCCATCACTTTGGATAACTCTAATACACTAGACTCGTTGTATTAGACTGTACTTTCAAAAGCCTAAGATCTTCTATGAAAATGCGATTTATAATTATATGCCTTGGACAGCACCGATTACTAACCGGTATGTAGATTTGATTTTTTATGCAGGATCGCATCCGAGCCTCTTCCGGAATTACAATCAGATTGTCTGTAGAATGACAAATACAACAATATTTATGCGTGGAAACAGTTTTCTGAAGTGGAATCTCAATATGTTCGATCTCAGGAGTAGCTTCATTTTTTTTACGTTAATTACGAATGATGGATCAAAAGTTGAATCAGCTTCCAATTCAGAATCTTCTACGCGATTATCTTTTTTGTAAATAGAAATTCGGCATTTGCGACATAAAGTATCCTTAACAGCTATTGTTCTTTTTAAAGAGCTAGAAAAACAATTCGCTTCTTCTTCAGTTCCTACCATTTTTTTTCTACCAGTCATTTTCTTGAAAGAAATGTCGCAGCCAGCACACTTCAAATGATTTAGTGCTGAAGACATTTTTTAAAGAATAATAGTTAATTATTAATTAACAAAATGATAGAAATCATTCAATGAATAAAATGAAATCAGATATTCAATAATGATGAATAAAGAAAAGAGATGATATATCGTACTATTTTATGAGACCACAGAACACCTACTGGAAATTGAACTCAGTCCTCGCTTGTGTCTGTTACTAGGCAGAATGAGGAATTGAGCATCGAACTTTTCGTCAAAACGTAACAAGCAAATGACAATTGCTGCGATCTTCTCCTGTTTTCATGCATACGCCACAAATAAATGACGATTGCTGCGATCGCCTCCTGTTTTCATGCATACGCCACAAACAAATGACGGTTCAGCGTAAAAAATTGAGCGTTATATCATAAGGTTTAGTTAGCTATAAATAAAATTCAGAATTAATTTAGAAAAGAAATACATGATTCTTTGGATTTTGGGACAGTAGACTTTGTGACGGCTTCAAGTTTGACTGTTACCGTCATTCTCACCCCGGGCGTCCCTGATCTACTATATCTATGCTTACCGAACGATAAAGAGTCGTAACTAGAGTTGTTTAAGTTGCGACCCCCCAGGCATTTCTATGTGCTAAAATATTTTGTAATTACGCATACGTAATTATAGCGAATTATTAATTATGTATTATGCGCTGTTTCGATACATTTGCATCGACGTTTTCATAATTTTTGAAACATTATACAACTTTATGCTAAGGTGCCTTGAAAATCCTTTTGCAGAACATTTGATTTTAAGACTACCAGACCCGAGGCCGTGACAAAAACCGAAGATCAGTGTAAACGGTTCTATTGATCAAGTGGCTCGAAATGACAGTGGTAAACTCTGGAAACTATACGTGTATAGGAAAAGTGCAGACGTCCTTAAAAAAAATGGGCCCCATTCATCCACCGTGAACCTCGGCAGCGGGCGGCGCCGCACCGTTACGTACATTGTTTTTTTAACTATGTTCCACCACACACAAAAAATCATAAAAAATCTGAGTTGCAGTAGACAATGCAAGGATATTTTCTTAAGAAAATAAAAGTGGTATCTCTAAAAGAACATAGAAAAAAAAATTTTTCAAAATTGTAAAACATATTTTTAATGCTTATTCTTTGTACGAGAAATTTATCAATTTTTATTTCAATACTCCAGAGTGCTCTTAGAAACATATATTTTGTTCATCAAAATCGGTCAAGCCGTTTTCGAGAAAACTCACTTTTTCGATTTTGCTTTCTCCCCATATCTCCCACAAAAATGGGATTTTCAAGTTGAAACTTGGTGGTGTTTCATACCTCATGGAAACGAACTTATGACATCAATTTAAGCTTCATACGAACGGGGGCCGATTTCCCATGCTTATTCCGCTAAGCAATTCCATTTTTATCAAAATCAAACATTAAAACATGCGCTGTAATTATAATTTCGGTTCCTGGATCTTGTTGATTTTATTTCTAGTGCATTTTTATGCGTAAAAAGCCCAGATCTACTCAGAAAAAGTAGAAACCCACAAGTTACAAAGATAATTTTATTAAATACCAAAATAAGACATTCTAAAATTCGCGGTGTTTCCAATTTTTGTTTCTGGGTTATAGCGATTTTTTTCCTAGTGCATTTTCATCACTGGAAAGTTTTAAAGTACGCGAAAACATTTAAGAAAATTGAAAATTTCTGCAAACTTGAAATTTTTAAAACATATTTTTTAGTGCTGGTAACCAAGCTGCATGTCTATCTTATTTAAATTAATTACTTTTTTTTAGGTTCAAAAACACTACTCTTTCGCGATGTAGCAATTTCGAATCCCAAAATTTGTTATTTTCGAGCTACCTTAACATGTATATATTTATTTATTTTTATTGACTTGTAATGGAGAAATTTATATTGATATCTTAAGTTAGATGAACGAAAAGCACGCTGTGACTGCTAATGAGCTTCCTCAGATTTTCATAAGTTTGCAATTCCGTGTCAGGCACAGATCGAAATTTTATTTATTTTGCAATAATAGTAATTACTTTTTTAACAAAAATATTTTTCCGCTCGGGCTTCCCAGCCGCGCACCATACTTTTCGACAAACAAAAACATTTTTAAGTAATATAATGTTTGTAACTCCCCCACGGAAAAGCCTTTTCGCGCACCATCTACAGGCACCGAAATAAGACGTTCTCGCACTGTTCGCCAAATCTTCCTCTGGATGCCTGTACATGGCGCGCATGTACATGCAGGTGTAACGAAAAATGTAGTTCGGCACTCGTGCGCAAAGATAGCAATGACTCACTCTATTTCTGCGAAACATACCATTTGTGTACTTTGAAAATTTCCTGCGAGCAATTTTACCACGTATTTCAATAAACATTGTTCTTTAATTGATAAATATTCACAGTTGTGCTTATTTAATTACACCTCAGACAATACAAATTAAGTCAAGGCAAATTTTTTAGCGGTTTCTAATATTTCAAAATGCGGCCGCAAAGCTGTTTCTTATACGCGGCCGCAAATTTTCAGTAGGGCATTTAAACCGACAAAGAAAGAAATAACCTACAAATGCATTAATTGTAAATTTTATTGGCAATTCAATCTTTTTCGATAAAAAAAAGTATTATTTAGTGGAGAGAAAACGGAAGACCTATACGAGATAACCCAAAAATGCATTATTTGCATTCATTTCTCATCGACAAGGGAGGACATAACCTTAAATATTGCATCATTAGCCTATGTTATTTCTCGTTTAGCCTTTTTTCGCTAGAAATGATCTTTTTCTTTCAAAAAAGTATCGCTTAGTCTAGCAAAAACGGAAGACCTACAAGACATAACCTAAAGATGCATTATTTTTCAATTTTATTCCTATCTCAGCCTTTTTCCATTGAATTGACTTTTCAATTTTTTTCTATCAAGAAATAATAATTTAATATTTAAGAATCTAAGATTACATAATTTGTAAATTTTATTAGTCATTATATATTGTTTTGATTAAATAATTGCACGTAATTTGACGTAATACACGTGTAAAGTGTCACTTGCGAAAGTTCATGCCACATATTTTGACGTAAAAATGTAAATTGGGTTTATACTATGTATATTTTGTAATACATTCATTAAAATAATTCTTCAAAACGTTTTTTATTTTCTTTATAATTGCAGGTACTGAGCGTTGTAGTTTTTAAACGCGATAGCGTTGCAGAATTGTATTTAATCAATAAAATGGATGAATATTATTGGACAATTTGGGAAAAACAGTTACGAATTACAATTCAGTTGGTGCCTATATTGATCATCCCAGGAGTAGCAATTATACAAACATATCGTTACCTTGGTAGGGGCTCATCAAATATTTTGGAAGTAAGTCTATATATTATTAACATAATCGTATTTGATTTGTACTGGGGAATTTGTATTAATTGTAGATATAAGCTACTTATAATAGGGTGGGTTCGAAAAAAACAAAATTATAAAAATAGCCTAGTACTGAAGAGTTTCATATTGTGTCCCTTATCACCTGTGTATTAATGTTTTTTTCAAACTTGTTCTCGGGTGAACCCGGTTTTTCATTATGAGCCGCGGATTAATTCAAGTGCCTGGTAAGATGAGGATATTATAAAGTAATTTAATATAATGTTTGAAATCTTTTCCGATGATGTTTAATTATACGTACAAAATCAGGAGCATGATATAGTTTGGAGTTCGGCTTTTATCGTTGTTATTCTTACACAGCTGCCGCGAGCGTTGAAGGTGTCAAGAGTCTCTAGATGCCTTCTTAGTGCTATACTCTGTTCGCCGAGAGAACGAATTTGGTCGCGCAGGTTTTTATGAAAAAAGGCGTCGACAAATTGTTTTTCGTTCGGTCGACAGCCAATCGCTGTTAGAGGAGGACACAATTTTTTTCAAATAGACTGACCCAAGTGCTTTCCTAAATTTTTTATAGCATCACTGAGGGCCAGATGAGCAGACCGAACGTGACAGTCACAGTAGGCCATAAATATTAAGGGACTTTCCAGGCAAATACTTACGCCTACAATTCCCCTTCTTTGACAAGTTGCGCGCAGAGAACGAAGTTTCGTCGTTTCAGAAATTCGTTCTCTCGGCGAACAGAGTATACCATCTTCCACTCCACAAGTTTTTAGTCGTCAGCGATCTTCTTGCGTAGAGACCGATGTCGAGGGGACCACCGCTTGGTGTTTGCTGATCGATTTCGAGTAATGAACACACACATACACACACACACTCGAATAACAAACCAAGATGGTGCTTCGAATCTGTGCCTCTAACTGATTTCTGCGAAACTATGCGAATTATTATTGCTTAGATATTGGTTTAATGCAGGGTCAGGCCATTTTAGTTGCTAAAATCTTCTTATTTTTTTAAATGTTAAGTCCGCTAAAGTTTCTACATGCACACAAAAATTTAAGTATAGTTTGATAAGCTTTGAAAAATTATTATAGTTTTTTGTGGCTTATAAAAATTATGTTTTGCCTAGAAAAGCTTATGTAGATTACGAAAACAAATTAATTTCAGCAATTTTTGCACAACTCTGAGGATCACGTAATTTTTGAAACTCATGCTTGCCCCACATAACCTCAGGAAATCGAGCGATTTATCTCAAATTCAACACATGTGATAAGAGTTTCAAAATGAAACTTTTCATTGCTAGGCTGTTTTTGATTTCCAGTTTTTTTCTCTCAACCCATTCTTACTTATAATAAGTTAATGCTCCATTCCATACAATTTGAAAATTATTATACTAAAGATGTCTTCACACTAGACACTGAATTGAAACAGCAATACAGTGTCTCATGAGCATCGGTCTTATAACTGCCTGTCATACAAAAGTCCTTATTTTATATCAAGGTCAAATCTCTAAAACTAAAAACAGTAATTGAAAAATACATACGACTCTTAACATACGTCCTACCTTGTACACATTAAATGGCAATAGACAAGCTCTCTGTATAAAAAAGATTATACAAACATGCAAGATATGAATTATCTGTGTCGCCAAATTTCCTCCGAAAATACCAGATTGATTCACATTGGACACAAACGTTGCATCTTTGCACAACTCAGGGGCTGTCAGCAATAACCGGTTATATAAATGTAGCGCTCCGTTTTCTTTTACCTGAGAGTTTGTACAAAAAGGATGATCTACTTTGTCAAACATTGATTTTTTGGCTGAAGATAAATAATTTTTGTTTACAATTCATTTCTTTGCTAGATCAATATCAAGTGATTCCTATTCTTTAAACATTAATATTTTGTATGGTATATCATCGTGCGGTGCACAAAAGGCACTACTTTCGGAGGAAGTTGCGGAGAATTGTACACTTACACGGATTCGGCGTGAATATTGCATACAATAATTAGGGGGCGAAGTGATTATAAGATATTATATTGTTTACAGTTAAAATTCACTTAGTCTGTGTTTAGTGATATGATCCACCCCCAATCACGTACACCCACCCAACCTTTTGGGAATTTACCCACTCATCTGGGTTGGGGGCAGTAGTAAGGCACCACTTCGACCAGACACCCCCTCCACTACTCCTTAGCCCCCCTCACCGCACTATGGCGCCGATCCCCCCTTGTCCTAAGGTACTGTGTTTATGAAGAGTTGACACCCTTCACTTAATATGACCTTAGTTGCCTCACTCTAATGGTTACGTACTTTCCCTCTTACTTGACCTAGACCACATAACGCTGAAGAGTGGACCCAAAATTGTAGTAGGTGCGAGCATGAAGAAAATTTGGGACTCGTGGAGTTGACGCCCTTCACTTTCATATGAACTTAATTATCTCACTCTAATGTTTTTTAAGGAGAAAATTTAGAAACACAATATTATCAAGTCAATCTGTGCAAAAATTCCATTTTTGAACAAAAAGACTCAGAGACATTATGAATCCAAAATTCAGTTCTTTTGAAAAAACATATTCGAACAGCTCAATATATGAAAAAGAATTGCATAGAAAGGCCTCAAAATATGTTTCCAAAAAAAAATTTTAATCGGCTCTTTAGAGACAAGTATATAACTAGAGGAAAAAAGAGGGAGAGAATTGGAAAAGAGACAACCAAGGTACTTTCCCTCTCACCTAAGCTAGACAACGTAACGCTGAAGAGTGGAACCAAAAAATGCAGCACTTGCTTGTATGAAGAAAATTTGGGACTCGTGTGATGACTATGAGCATCTTACACCCTTCACTCTATGTGACCTCAATTATCTTGCTCTAACGGAGACACACTTTTGTATCTATATACTAGAGGTGAAGATTTTTAAATGAAAGCATAACATTGTACATTTCAGTTTAGTCACATTTATTGATCAAAATAATTTTGAAAATAGAATACACATAGTAATCAGTATATATTACATATAGTTCAAGTAGACGTATGCAATGTAAAACATTTTCATAATAATAATACAACGTTAGTTGAACGTGATTCTTAAGATATAATTTAAACTGTTCAATGTTTCTACCTAAATGTTACTTATGCACTAGAGGGGTTATTAGGATCTTTAAATGAAAACATAACATTATACATTTTAATTTAATTACATTTATTGAATATATTATTTTGAAAAGAAAAATGGAATGTACATTAGGGTGGCCCAAAAATATACATTTTGGAATTTTCGACGGGCGTCGACGCCAAATCGTTCTCTCGTAAAAACAAATGAATACGTATTTTTCCATTTTGAAATAAAATTATTTTTAGTACTTTGTAAAGTATTTTAAAGTTTTCTCTTGATCTAAGAATCAAAATAGAAAAGTTTCAAGAGAACCTGAAGCGAGCCCTGAGATTTGCCCAAACGACAGTTTTAAGTGTTATTACTCTGTTATTCAACTCATTGAAGTCAAGTATCCCCCTAGGGTGCGGATATTGTAAAAAAAATTAGTTGGTTCCACAGAAAGTGCGAAAAAAATTGGGGAAATGTGCTGGGCTACAGGTTTGTGCCCGTAGCAGGGAGCTTTATGGTCGAGCCTGCATCTGGAAGTCCTAAGCCTTTAACAATAAGCCACTCTGCGTTAACTTAGCTGCCATAAACTCTTCAGGATCGGAGAAAAGCTGCTGTTGGGCGAAAATTTGTTATTTTCACTCATTCTTGTATTCACTTTAGAACTATAAATTAAAAAATAATGAACATTTTTTTCATGAATCTGTTTTCAACCCTGGCGGACCGGCCGAACGCAAACATTACGCTACAGCGTAACGGTAAAGTAATGCTAAAGTAATGGTAAAGTAATATGGCATTATAATTAATAAAGGAAACAAAATTAATATGTAAACTGTTGCAATTATAATAAAACGTTGAAATTTACGTTCAACGGTCATGCCGCAATTGCAACAAGTTGCTTTTGCAGCATTAAAAAATAAAAAAACATAGTGACCGTCATTGCAGTCGGGCCCCTGCATATTGGCAACCCGCTAACGTGGCTTTAAGTGGGTTGCCAGTCTGCAGGGACCCGACTTGCATGACAGCCACTTTGTTTTTTTATTTTTTAACGCTGAGAAAGCAACTTGTTGCAATTACGGCATGACCATTTAATGTAAATTTTAACGTTTTATTATAATTGCAACAATTTACATATTAATTTTGTTTCCTTTATTAATTATAATGCCATATTACTTTAGCATTACTTTACCATTACTTTACCGTTACGCTGTAGCGTAATGTTTGCGTTCGGCCGGTCCGCCAGGGAATATCCTCAAAAATGCTTTTTGAAAATTTGAAGTTAAAGAATCATATCAAAGGCTCGCTACGAGTCTACAAATATTGTGATTTTATGCAACTTTCAAGATGTCTCAAATTTGTTTATAACTTTTTTCATGTATTAAGATTTGACAAAATGCATCTTTACTGAGAAGAGAACAAGTTTATAAAAGGGTAAATAAATTGACTTGTAATTTCTTGAACAAAATCAAGGTAGTAGAAAAAGTATACATTTTACGTGTTAAACTCCATAAGACACAAAAACGAGCACAAAAATTGGTTTACAAAGTACTGAAAATAATTTTATTCCAAAATAAAAAAATACGTATACACTTGTTTCTACGAGAGAACGATTTGGCGTCGACGCCCGTCGAAAATTCCAAAATGTATATTTTTGGGCCACCCTAATGTACATAATAATTATAACATTTGACGCATATTTTATATTAAGAAAAGTAAATAATTTCGATGATACGTTTTCTTTATGAATGACTGCGTGCATGTATACCATTAAGCCATTTCCCTTTGTTCGGGGTAGGCGTGACACTACCCGATTCGGGTAGTGTTTCTAGGTGGATAGTTCCTCGTAGTAAATAACTACAAGTGTTGGCTCACCACACCCACGACATGCCAACAGCACGTAGTTAGTAGTATTCCCGGACGGTCACCCATCCAAGTACTAACCGCGCCCAATACTGCTTAACTTCAGTGATCTAACGAGAACTGGTTTGTTCAGCGTGGTATGGCAAATGTGTTAAGGTAAATGTGGTTACGTCAGAAACATTTCTTACATGATGTTTCCCACTTATATAATTTTATTCTAATTTTACCAATATTTTCCTTCATCTATATGGGTAATTGTCAAATTATAGGCAAATTTCAGCACCTACAGTGGCAATCATATTATTATTAGGAATTAAATATTTCATAACGGAAATTGATCTTATCTCATGTAACTATTTTAAATCCAAAAGGGGCAGTTATGAAAATAAGAAATAATAATGAATCCATGGGCACGCGCATATAATCAGTCGTACGCTGTTCTATTGTACCGTACGGTAATGATGCGAGAAAAATGTTAAAGTTTAACCCTTTTTTATTGTTAATAAAAAAATAACAAATTTTAATTATCAAAAGTCACCTAGTTATGAAAGAAAACACCACCAAGCAAGTAACGGAATTGTTTTCATAAATTTTTTTCACACCGAAAATGGTTTTTAACGCACGTACGGTAATGACGTTTTTGTTGTCAAGATGCACTTTTCAGTTTTAATATCGGATTCACAGAAAAGTGAGTTAATATTTTAAGCTGAATTTTATAAAAACTTGTATTAAACAATACGCCTAATATTTTTGTATTTATTACTCAACTGTAACTACAATATTTTACTAGAAAAACGGACGTACGGTAATGACTTCTGAAATGGAAAAAATTGAGGGACAGACATCAAGGCTTTTAAAATATTATTTATTTGAATTGAAAAAATGTGCACACATTAAATTTATGTTCATGTGAAGTTTACAAACTTGATACGTTAAGCGTTTTTCAGGTTACTGTCTAAAAAAACGGAGAAAATCAGTTTATCCTTGTGCAAAGTGAGGTTGGGACGCCGTACGGTAATGACGTTTCGGGTGTTCTTATATTAAATTAAAGTAAATAGGAACAGAAATGAAAAAAAGGAACTGCCCATTCTGTAGAGGATGATAATAAGTGTTTATTAAAATTTTTAAAAAATCGGCACGAGCTTCTAAGTTAATGTTATATTATTGGGACTTCAAGTTTGCCTTCAATTTGACAATTACCCATATAACCATTTATGGGTAATTAATATTCCTCAGATACTCCTCCTCAGAAAAATAAAATTTTTTGAAGAGCTCTACGAGCATTCTTCGAGCATCCTCATGTTTTGACTTTCTTTATCATTATAATAACCACTTACTACGATTAATTTATCTCGAAGGTAGCGATGCATAATAGTAATTCTGGTATAATGCAGCTTACTTTGAGGGGTCGACCAGACACCCTCACTAATCTCGCATTCGGGTTTTGAAAACCCATACTCGGTACTCAGCTCATGGAGAACTGATAATGGAAACTTCATTGATGCTATCTCACCTTTAGGAAGCAATTCCCAATCCACATATCTTCCTTCATCTGTAAGAAGAAGGATAAAATGGTAAAATTTGACTGTCTTCATGGATATTGACTATTCCGGTAATTATTAACTCTTCTAACGACCATAACAATTACACAAAGTAGTTTTAATACACCCCTAAAATATACTTCTAAAAATGTTTTTAAGAATAACAAAATCTTGTGAAAAACATATATATATATATATATAT
>CAKNXH010048534.1:0-10427 GCA_932178445.1 Andricus quercusramuli
GTACACTGTCTAACCATAGACGCATAGAGTATAGGGCCCAAAAGCACTTGGGAACTGGAGGACATAGCTATAGATATATTGAAAACAGTACACGCCGTATAGTATATATATATATACGTGACGTATGCGTATACAGAATCGTCGCAGCATGCAGGAACGTCGGCATAGGCCCTATAAAAAGTGAATGGACCAGCATAGGTCAGTTAGTTTTTAGTCAAAAAATTAGAAGTTACAGTTCCGTACAACTCTTCTCTATTTCCTACGGTTTTCCCAGATTCGACTGTCCAGTGTCTAGTGTGTCAAACCAGTATCCTTCGCGTGTTAGTGTGTGTGCCCTTGTGTCAAGTGTTGTGCACCGGGAAACCCGAATCTGGGATTTCCCATCTTGGATTACTTCGTACCCATTCAACCCTGAATTGGAACCCTCATTGTTCACATCAAGGTGCACAACCCCTTTCTTTCACACCACTACACGGGGATCATCTAGATATCATTTGATTCTTCAATCGAATCAATAAACCGGTAAGTTCTAATTTTAATAAATCTCATTTCATTATCTAACTCCTTTTGGGCCATAATACATGAGTCTCCTTTTGAAGGTCCTGGCCAAGGATTAGAGTGTCTACATGCCTTCCTTCAGTTTCTTGTGCTAAAGCCTTATTAAACAATACGTTTCAAGTGTAATTGATTATAATGAATTGTTTAAACTAATCTATATTTATTTATTGGCTACTCTTTCCTCTTCCCTGTGCGAGATCTTCGATCTCAACTAAAACGAGGAACCTAATTAGAAAGGAAAGTATTTTACGTTTTCCATGACGTAACATACAACCTCTTTATTGCATCGGCCGGGAAACCAAACAAAAGAGAGCCAATATTTAATTTGTTTTGAAAAAAGTTTATTTTATATACATTTTTTAAGCACAAAGAACCTGAACGAAGACAGGTAACTTATAACCTTTACATTCTATTGCTGTGAAATATGTCCGTAAATAAATATAACCAATGCCTAATGAAAAACCTGTAGATTTAGGGAACATTAAAAGAACTATTACCAGGAATCTTGCTAAACAAAACCCCCAACTAGCTAAGCAAGTAGAATCAAATAAGAAAGGGCTTGAGAGTGATAGGAAAAATAAAATTGATGTTGAATTAGAAAAACTAGATTTGGAATTCGGTAGCGATAATCCAGATTTTGACTGTTCTGCATTTATTAATCCCGGTGATACTACATTAATCAATACAAATCAACTAATCAACAAGTTTCCCTTCGCGACGCGCTTTAGCTCATTTTATAGAGGGATGCACAGAAGCAAAAGCTATAATTCCCACACAGGCACATGATAATCTTGCTAGATTCGTTAGAAGTAAATTGACCGGAGAAGCGCGGAAATGCATATTCGGAAATACGTTTCGAACTTTAGATGAATTAATAGAGAAACTAAAAAAGGTTTATGCTCCCGCGAAAAGCGTATACCAGCTGCAAGGAGAACTGGGCAATATATTTATGTGGGATAAAGAAAATGTTATATCATACGCTGCGCGAATAAAAGAACTAGCAGATAGGATCGAAGACGCGCATAAATTAGGCAATAATGGTGCCACGAATGACACGTTTAAAGCTAGAAATTGAAAGAAAATTAAATGCATGTTCAGAATTGCGAAAAAATAAGCCAATCAAATCTTCAGAAGAAGAATCAGAATCGCGAATTATTACTAAAAATAATAAATTCAATGTTGCTCAGGATACTAAAATAGCATGTTTAATTTGCGGGAGACCGGGACATGCGACCGAAAAGTGCTACCACCTCGAAAACTTTCGACAAAAAATCTTTTCCGAAAATCCGGATGTTTCAAATTCAATTCAAAACCAATTTTTACAAAATACACCTCAAAGAAATTTTAATAATCACAATAAATGGAATTCTGCACAAAATCCAAACTTTGGACCCCGACAGAATCAAAATTTTAGATCTGGACAAAATTCAAATTTTAGACCTGAACTAAACCAAAACTTTGTGCCTAGACAAAATCAAAATTTCGGATACCGACAGAATCAAAATTTCAGTGACCGACAAAATCCAAATTTTGGATATCATCAAAATCAAAATTTTAGTATCCGACAAAATCAGAATTTTGGAAATCAAAAAAATCAAAATTTCGGATACGGACAACATCAAAATTTTAGATCCAGGCAGAATCAAAATTTTGAGCCTGGTCAAAACCAAAAGGGAAATCCTGAAAATACAAATAATCAGCAGACCCGCCCATATCCCACCCAAGGATCTAAAATTATTTGCAATTTTTGTAATTACCCTGGTCACATCGCTAAGGATTGTTATAAAAAGAGTAGATATTTACAAAATCAACAAAGCCCACAAAATTATACGCAGAACCAGGAAAACTCCAACGCTATTCCCCCAGTGGGTGCTGGGAGGAAGGCGCCAACCCATTAACTAAAGCACCTATAGAAATCACGAGTGAGGCAAATGACATCAAAATTCATATCAGTAGGAATAATATAATTCCTTCGATCATGGTATCTGCCGTTGGTCTAGAAAACCCGGCACGTATGATGATCGACACTGGTGCTGGTCGAAATTTAATTAAAAGAAGTGCGATTGACCCCGAAGTAAAAATAAATAAAAATGAAGTGTTGAGACTAACAGGAATTAATGATCTACCTGTCTATACTCTAGGTCAAATTAAGGTTATGATACTTGGATTTTTAACTACTTTAAATATAATTCCTGATGACGTACCAGTAGATGGAGTTGGAGTCTTGGGCTCTGAATTTTTTCTCAATAATAAAGTAAATATAAATTACACATATAAATGTATTGAAATTAACGATGCAGCTTATCCTTTCGAACAAACTGGCGTTATCACAATCCCGGCACGAACAATTTTTTATTATTATGTAAAAATAGAAAATACAGAAAAAAGTGAAGGATATATACCTCAATTATCAATTGGAGAAGGAATTTTTATGGGTCAAGCCATTGTAAAAAATTGTGGAGGCAAAGCCTACGTTAAATATGCAAACATAAATGAACAACCTGTAAAAATATCAATTCCTAGCGTTCAATTACAAGATTTCGAACAATGTGAACTATACAATTCAACAAATCTATCTAATTTTTCAGAAAATAAAAATGATGAAACTTTGCCTAATTTAATATTAAATAGTTTTTTGAAATCCGATGAAAAGTCTAACCATTTCTGCCAATTTTACAAGATCACAGGCGAAGAAAGAGTAGAAATCATTAAAAAACTACTACGGTTAGATCATTTAAATATGGAAGAATATGAACACGTTGAAAAATTAATTAACAAACATGCAGATTGCTTCCACATTTCGGGAGAATACTTAGAACCTACAAACATTCTCCAACACTCCATACCAACAACAGATGATTGCCCTATTTTTTCGCGACAATATCGATTTCCCCCAGTTCATAAGGAAGAAATCATCCGCCAAGTGGATGAATTATTGAAAAACAATGTAATAAAACCCTCCCAATCACCTTACAATACACCAGTTTGGATCGTTCCAAAAAAGCAAGACTCACAAGGAAAAAAGAAATGACGAATGGTACTTGATTTTAGAAAATTGAATGAAAAGACAATTGGTGATTCATATCCTTTACCAAACATTCACGACATTTTAGACCAGTTAGGATCTGCTCGCTATTTCTCTGTTTTTGGTTTAGCTACGGGTTTCCATCATATAAAAATGGACCAGCAACATTTCAAAGACTAATGGATTTAGTTCTAACGGGACTTCAAGGAACAGAATTTTTTGTTTATCTAGATGACATTGTGATTTACGCGAATACTTTAGAAGAACATGAATAAAAATTCAATGAACTAATGAGCCGATTACGAAATGCAAATCTTCATTGACAACCCGACAAGTGCGAATTTCTACGACACGAAGTAGGATATTTGAGACATATAATAGATAAGGATGGAGTTCGACCTGATCCAAAGAAAATCATGGCAGTAAAAGACTTCCCAACTCCTAAAAATCAAAAGCATATCAAACAATTTTTAGGTTTAGCAGGATATTACCGTAGATTTATAGAAAATTTTGCCAAGATAGCAGCCCCAATCAATCAGCTCCTTAAAAAAGATATATCATTCAATTGGACGGAGAAGCAGCAACAAGCGTTCAATATTCTAAAAGATAAATTGTGCCAAGAACCACTTTTAATCCGACCTGATTTTTCAAAACCTTTCATTGTAACTACAGACGCATCAGGTTATGCCATGGGCGGAATACTTTCGCAAGGTAAAATAGGTAAAGACCAACCAATTGCCTATGTTTCAAGATCATTAACCGATACTGAACGTAAGTACGACACGTATGGAAAAGAAGCATTAGCAATAGTCTACTCCGTAATATATTTTCACTCTTATTTGTACGGACGAAATTTCACCCTCGTTAGAGACCATAAGCCCCTTGTTTGGTTCAAAAACTCTAAGGATCCTTGTTCTCAAGTTTCAAGATGGCGATTGAAGCTCGCCGAATATGATTATGACGTCATCTATAAAGCAGGAAAATCAAATGTTAATGCAGATGCGCTTTCGAGGAACCCCGTTCTAGAAAATGAAGAAACCGTAGGAATTATTATAATTTCGGAAAATAACTCAACATTCGAGGAAGAGAATCCTATAAATTGCATGGAAATCTTGAACTTTGAGAATCATAAAAATTCAGATTCCGAAGAAAATATCAAAATTGATTGCGAATCTTTGAAGGAAAAAACTCCTGAAATTCTTCATAATTTAATAAGTGAGGAATGACTGAATGAAATACCAAATGAATCTTTTGATAGTCCAATACAGAAACTTCTATATCTTTCAATATTACTTTTAATTCCCAAACTTATAAAAAGAAACGAATTTCTCTGTCAATCTTGGAATACTGTGGTTACAAGAGGACAGAAGCAAAAATACAAAGAGAAAGCAGAAATTAATGAACAAATTGAAAATCAAGGTAAGTCACATGGAGATAGTGAGGAAGAATATTTACCTCCCTCGCCTGCTGTCAAAAAAGCACGAGGCAGGCCCAAGAAAGCTGTGCTTACAAATGCAAGCAACCCGCAAGCCTTAAAAAAGAGGGGCAGACCGAGAAAAGAGGCAATCACTGATGAGTCTCTGAATTTGAAACAAAAAACGCACACAAAATTTGAACATGAAGATGAATCTGATTCAGATACAGAATATTTTGATAATTCAAGAAAGCAAATTAAGTACAAGAAGAAAATTTACCAGAAATCCAAGGCAAAGCCTGCTACACAACAAGAAGAGAAGGAAAATGAAGAAGAAGATAATTTCTCAACTTCGGAAGATGAGGTCCTAAAAGACGGAAATTTTCAAAATTTTTCATATGAAGAAAACTTGGTTGATGAAGAAAATATGCGAGAACTTTCAGAACCAGAAGATTTTCCAAAAGGAACAAACGGGAAAAATCCTGAATTTTTTCAAGAGATGAATGAAGATAAATTAGAAGAAAGTAAACCACCTCCAGAACCCCCTCCTTTGAATACTCAAACACATACACAACAAAATGTTGTTGAGTGTCGTGATCAATCAACGACGCGTAAAGATAATTACGCTTATTTTGTTGCTACTGACGGTTCCCCACGTGACATTGGATCAAGAGCCTTGTCAAAACGTGGAATTTTACCTAAATTGAGCCAACTTGAGAAAGGACTTATTAAAGAAATAAAGAAAGGGCAGCAGTATCATTTAGCCCTTCCTATTGAAGCTGATTCTAAAGAAAATTTGTCAGACACTTTAAGCAGTATTAAACTTTCAATACTTTCTTTGCATTCAATATCAGTGAAACTAAATTTACGATCTATTAGTATCGCAAAAACTTCACAAGTCAATCACATAGGTTGGGAAGAAATACGTGAAATTCTAATTTTAACTTTTTCGGATTCTTCTACCAAAATTATAATATGTACAGGAATAGTTCATTAACCAACAAAAGAACAGCGAACTCAATTACTTAAAGAGGCGCATTCTTCAGCTTTAGGAGGTCATAAAGGTGTTACAAAAACTTATCATCGAATTCGTCAGAATTATTATTGGGAAAATATGAAAATTGATATTCAGAAATATATTCAACAGTGTTTGCAATGTCAAATTAAAAAATTAGTTCGCGTAAAGACAAAAAATCCCATGATAATAACGGACACGCCTGGAACCGCATTCGAAAAAATTTCAATGGACATAGTTGGCCCACTTCCACAAACAACATCAGGCAACGTAAATATCTTAACTATCCAAGATAATTTTACAAAATATGCTTTAGCTTTAGCAATTCCAGATGCGAAAGCTTCAACAGTAGCTGATATTTTTGTTAAAAAATGTATATGCATTTACGGTTCCCCAAAAGCAGTTTCGACTGACCAAGGTTCAAATTTTTTAAGTAATTTAATGAGAAGAATGGCAAAGCGTTTTAGAATTGAGCAATTTAAAACAACAGCATTTCATCCACAATCAAATGGGTCTCTTGAAAGATCACATCACGTGTTAGGTGAATACCTCAAACAATTTGTTTCAAAAAATTCCGAATGGGACGATTGGCTTGAATTAGCCATGTTTTCTTACAATACAAGTATCCACGAAGGTACAAAATGTACGCCCTATGAATTAGTTTTCGGTAAATTAGCTCGACAACCATCAAATGAACCACTATCAAAGCAAGAAAAATTGCAAACTTATGACGATTACCTAACGAATTTTATAACAAAATTATATGAAATGAGAACTCAAGCGAGACAAAATTTAATTGCGGCTAAAGAAAAGTCAAAAATATATCATGATCGAAAAATTAATCCTTTAGAAATCAGAACTGGAGATAACGTCTTTTTATTAATTGGAAAAGAACCTAAGAAAAAATTGGATGATCAATATAAAGGCCCTTACGAAGTCCTAGAAATATTAGGAAAGGGAAACGTGAAAATTGACATAAAAGGCAAACCTGCAGTGGTCCACGTCAATAGACTTAAACGTTCACACATAAAATGTCAAACCATTAATAATTAAACAACAAGCCCTTATCATTTCAATTTCAGATGGATCCCATCCACTGTCAGCGTGTAGACTCTCTTATCGTCGTTTTTATGCATCAAATTGAACTGCTCATGTTATGGCCTTATTTATTCCATACGGAAATTTTCGAAAGAAATGACAGTGATATTCCTAAATGGGCACAAAACCTTAAAAGCATAGAAACAACTAGGGATATAATCCTTCAAATTAACACCGTCTTCTACACTAACTTTTGTTTTCTTTTTACAGGCTTTCGAGAAGCACAATGAACTAAAAACTCCAACTTTCACCTGGTATCTTTGTGATATTATTCCTAGTAACCCAATCCGATTTAAATCCTTTCCGATTAATATCATTGTTCGTCTCACATTTTTCGTCCCACAGGATCTAAGAAGAGATCTGACATTTGCAATGAGAATAGTCACAAAATTGATACCAAATCAATAACTTATTTTCTTCAAGAAATTTCGTCAATTTCTATTCAAATATATAATATTTACATTTCAAAAAATAAATAAATAATATTAAAAAAATGATCCATTTTCACAAAAAGTTCAGAACACATTTGAATATTTAGAGAAAAATCAAGATGCTTCTCTTTATTCAATCAGAGATAATTTATTTCTTATCTTAATTTGACCTTTCCAAAAATTATAAATCTTCCTAAAACCATCTCAAGGGTTGTAGACTTTAACAAATGTGTTGATCTTAACGCCAAGCTGAATGACTCTGCTTTCGAAAATATAACAAAAGGTCAAGAAGAGACTCTATTATTTTGTCTGCTATTTCCCGAATCTTTTCTTAATTTTGAACAAACATCTCTGCTTCTTGTTTCTTTAACATTCTTGCGTTTTCAAAAATTAAATATTTTTACAGTAAAAATCTGTTTACTTTTCATGTTAACTATTACTTCACCTGTTCTATCTTAAACGTTAAAGCACCTAGACTCAGTTTTACCACCCTCCCTGCAGAAAATCCATCCTAGACCAACAACACGTATTCGGATTTTTCTTATAGTCCTCAATACGTTTTTTTTTTCTTTTTACCTTTTTATTTAAATTCGTATCACTCATAGAAGTAAACTATGTTCTTATCTGTCTCTATACTATTAGAAGAATGGTTTTTGCAAAATAACCAATTTTGTCAATGTAAAAATTATTTCTCTAATAGGAAGCTCTATAATTCTTCTCCCTCTTTATGAGTAGTTATTTACACTATACTATGTAAATCCAATTTTATAGTTTTTATATTTAACCTCGTAAATACATATGCATCTATTTCATGATGTTAACGTAAGATTGGATGATCCTTTTTAAATTGATGATTGTGTAGAATAATAATTCCGAAAGAGGACTCGGATGCTGATACTGAAATTCTGGAAAACAATTATTGAATGTAGATCAATCTCATATTTTTCACTTGTTACCATTATTATTATCATTGAACGTGCAATTGTATTTAAAGAAGTACATTTCGCGGAAATTTCTGTACGTAAGTACCCTGATTATAATCACAGTAGAATTGAATTTTCAACTTGTTTTCTTTTTCAAGTACATTTCAGTACAGTTGCACGATTTGTATATTTTGTAAATTCACAAGTTATCTTATTCATATGTATCTCTTTCTCTCTTATTTTTGTAGCGAAAATATTTTGTAACAAAAAGCTTTATTTTGTCCATATAACTTCAAACTTTAAATTTAAGAAATATTATTCAAAGTTTAAAATAACAATTAGGGACAATTTATTATCTTGCATCGAAAAAGTCTTATTCCCTTTTTTTAAAAAAAAAAACAAATTAACCGTAAAGAAAATGATTATGAGATTCAATAAGTCAATTAAGAGGTAGATAATACAAGCACAAAGACGACATTTCAGAGAGAGAAATGAGACACAACAAGATAATATCACGCTCGAATAATATGTATATTTAAAACAGGTAAACGTAGTTTTCAAAATAAATTATGACGCAAACGTTTAAACAAAAAAAACAAAAAACGAGATGAAGTATAAAATTTTGAGATCAGATTGGGCGAAATTCATTTACCCTTTAAATTCTTCGAATGATTCGTTTCGCCCAATTAAAATAAAAAAAAGGTTCACGCACAAACAAATTCAAATTAAAAGAGTCACCAACATTATTAACAAAATTAACAAAAATAAGTATGTTCGATACGAATGCATGAGATGGATGGATAATATCAAAACTAATCGAAAAACATAGATTTAAAATATGGCTGATTAGAACCTAGCGTTTCTACTTATCGCTTGTCGAGTCGCGTCGATGATGAAGAGATTACGGAGATCATCATAAAACGGGAAAGTATCAGCGTCTAGATTTCAGCAAATGATTTCATCTGGTATTGACATTCGTCCATGGATTGAAGATTGCATAAAGTTGATTGGTATTTAAATATAACAAGGTTCCGATGTTTTAAGCTTCCTTCCAATTTTAACAAGCATCTAGCGTCGATAGTCGTAACGGTCATTTTTATCTTCACATTATATTATAAATAAACCACGCTGAAACACACACAAAATTCGAAATTTCCTTATCGTAACTTCACTCAAAAGAAACCATAACTGACAAAAAAAAACATTTTCAAAATAACAATAAATACCTCGCTTAGATGAATACATTGCTCCGCACAAACGTGGTTAACAAAGAATTAATTAAATGCTTAGATTTATGTATTAGCAGTCAAACGGAATAAAGTCTAATGATCACATTATTTAGTCGATGTCGCTCAAAACAGTAATTTCCCACTCTTTATAATCACCTTTCGCGACCCACCAATCGTCTGGATTACATAAGAGCACGTGACAATTCGTTTGCCGCGTTTCCAGAAATTCGAGCGCGAATTGCTGCCAGCCAATCTCTCATCAGAAATAAAATCGTTCTATACATAATATTTTCTGCGCGCTAAATTATAAATCAGTCACGTCACATATCCCCCTTCTTTGGGACGCAAATTTATTCAGTCACAAACAATATCAAAACACATATTCGACAATTCGTACGCATACATATCAGTCATAGTTCCATTATATGTCATAATTCTACCCCGTCCGAAATATTATTATAATTAACATCAATTTACATATGCTACAAAACAAAATTCAGAATATAAAATGTCGTGGATCTAACACAATCCCAGAAAACACCATAGATTTCGCGTGATCAATGCTCTCCTACCTTCGAAAATATTTCTTCAAACTAAAACGATTATAAATACCTTTAAATACTTTTGGATCATCAGGATCAGATAATTCATATGAAATGTTACCGTATGCTTTTGAAATTTTATATAGCCCATAATATAAATGAAAAAACTTTTCCGTGACTTTATCTAGTTTC
>CAKNXH010048535.1:2119-15664 GCA_932178445.1 Andricus quercusramuli
TATTAATATTTAACTGAACAGTTTTAAAATTAGAAGTTAAATGATTTTAATTGTAAGTCGTTATGAATTAATAATTGTTCAATTGTTATTTCTACACTAAAATTTGTTTGAAATGTTTTTAAATATTATCTTTAAAATTTTTTAAAATGAAAAATCACTTTAAATTCTCCTAGTAATCCGAAATAAAATTTGTTATTATTATGAAATTTTTGAAACTCCTTAAAAAGCTTCAAAATTCTATTTCAAAATCTTCAAAAAATTACATTTTATATGATTTTCCGACTTACACTTATTAACTTTGAAAAACCTGTTGCCATAAGTTGCAAAAACAGCCCTATCCGACCGACCCGAATTTTGCACAGGAGCTCTGGCTAAAGTTTGATGCCAGCCGTAAACTGATCCGCTGGCGGCGCTGTTGCGCTTCTTGCTGACAAATGCATTAGTTATAAGGGCAAAATAATTGAACAATTAATCGAATAATATTCTGGACAAGAAATGACCTGCAAATTTTTATAATTTATTCGCAGATATATAAACATTATTTTAAATATGCAAAATCTGTTCAAACTTCCCAAGATATGGAAAAATAATGCATAAACGAGTATACGTGTTCTAAAAGAAATTTGGAATAAGTGTTCAAAATCCTTAATAAAACATTTCTCTGAAATATAAAATCTATTTTTTTAAATATAAGGATTAAAAAAAAGAAATATATTCATTATATTATATATATATATATATATATATATATATATATAATTTATAAATTGTAGTGTAATCGATTCCAGAAATAAATATAAAAATGTAAAATAAATTTGAAGTGTAGTAATAATAATAATGAAAATAGGATCCATAAATAACGACCCAGTGGGCACAAAAATTAAGAATGTCCTAGAGACGTCTTCGGGACATCCCTAAGACGTCTTTTGGAATATGTCTTTTGGACATCCTAGGGATGATTTTAAGACGTCTAATGTCAGTTTTCATAGATCTCCTGAGAACGTCCTATGTCTTTAAGACGTCTTAAGGACATCTTGACGTCTTGGAGATGTTGATTGGACTGACATTGGACGTCCTAGGAACGTCCCAAGGACAATATATAGAATTCCTGAAAAAAACAACAAGAATTCAACGATCGTCCCAAGGACGTTCTTGTTATGTTTATGGTTTTGTGCCCACTGGGGAATAGTTAAAAATGAAAGTGTGATACAGAATTAAAAAGTTCGACTTTTATGTAATTTTTTTCAGTACTGACACAATTACGGATATTAAAGGAACTTATAAATTCCTTTCAAAAATGGAACGATAGGTGTTTATTATGCAATAAAAATTAAATGTTAAAACCAAATGAAACAATTATGAATTTGAGTTTTCTAAAGGCATCTCAGTTGATTTTATGGTCATTGATTATAAAGCAATACATGATGACAGTCGTCTTTTTTGTACACCTAATGATAAATGTAGTCTTAATGTTACCCTTCATGAAAAAGTATTATAGGAAAATCATTATAGGCCTAGTCATGATTTTCCTATAATTTTTTCGCGATTATGAGAAAAATGATTGGAGAATAATTATGGAAATTATTAATAATAAAATATTGAAACACTCAGTGCAACAAGTAGAGGAAAGTATAAATTAATCATTTATTTTGAAGTATACTCACACAAAAGTTAATAAAAATTTACATATTTGAAACAAGCTTCGTTTAGATTGTGGATATAATGAAACCTAAAAGCTATGAGTATCTTATACTTTTCGGAATATTTATTTCAATATTATTAATTTCTATAACTATTTTTCCATAATTATGTTCCGATGATTTGTCCTATAATCGCGAAAAAACTATAGGAATTTCATGATAGGAAAATTATTAATGGGCCTATACTGATTTTCCTATAATAAATTTTCGTAAGGGATACAACAATTTTTTTTTTTTTTTAATTAATAACTTAATTTATTTTCATTGAAATTTTTGTCAAAAGAGGCTAGAGAGCAAACAGGGGGGTTTCCAAAAAGCAAGGCGGAAGAAAAATAAGGAGGATAGAGGAGGGAAGGGAGGAGAAAAAAGTGAAAATAGCTTTCTGGAATGTGTCAGGCTTGAAGAACAAGAATGAAGGTTTCTGGCGGGAGTTAGAAAAGTGGGACGTGATTATGATGAGTGAAACCTGGGCGGATGAGAAGGATTGGAAGGGGATGAAAAGGTTGTTACCTAAAGGGTATGTGTGGACAATGCAAGAGGCAAGGAAGGAACACGTTAAAGGTAGAGGAATGGGCGGCATGGTATCAGGGGTGAGAAAAGAATGGGCAGTAAAAGGTAAAATAGAGCAGGACAGAGAAGAAAAGGAGGGAACAATGGTAAGAAGGATTATAATAGGGAAAGTCAAAATAGCGGTGGTTTGTGTATATAGAAGAAGAGGGGAAGAGGAAGGTTGGAGAGTAATAAGGAGGTGGATGGAGGAAAAGAAGGAAGAATTGGTTTTGATAGGAGGTGACTTAAATGCCTGGACTGGCGAGCAAGGGGGAGGGATTTGGGATGAAGAAAAGGAGGCATATATGAGGAGCTCCAAACATAGGGAGATAGACCGGGAGGGGAGGAAGTTACTAGACATAATAGGAGAAACCGGATGGTTTATATGTAATGGCAACATGAAAGGAGATGAGAAAGGAGAGATTACATTTATAGGTAAGGGAGAAACAATCATAGACTACATCTTGGCAGAAGAAAGAATGAGTAATATGATATGCAGTATGAATGTAGGGAATGAGATAGGGTCAGAACACTTCCCAGTAATAGCTACACTAAAAGGTGGCGTCCATAAGCGTGGCAGAGGGAGAAGGGAAAGAGGGGGGGAAAGGGACACGAAAATGGGAGTCTGGGGGGTAGATAAATTAAAAGTGTTTGAACAGAAGATGGAAAAGGAGAATATTAGATATGAAAAGGAGGAGGGGGTAGACTCGTTAATTAAAAGGTTGAAAGGGTCGATTGAGAAGGTGAAGAATGAGATAGGTACAAAAGAAGGAAGAGAAGAGGGAAAGAGAGGATGGTGGGACGAGGAATGCAGGGAGAGTAAGGAGAGAATGAAAGAGTCTGTAAAAAAGTGGAGGAAAGGAGAAATAGAGAAGGCGGAGTACAACAGGAGAAAAAGAGAACATGAGAAGATGCTGGAAGGGAAAAAGCAAAGGGGAAAGGAGAAATACAAGGAAGAAGTAGAAAAAGCAATCAAAGAAGGTAGGGTCTGGGATGTGATAAACAGGGAAAGAGGAGGAAGGAAGGGCGTGAATGAAGAAATAGAAATGGAGGAATGGACGGATTATTTTAAGGGTCTGTTAGGGGGAGAACAAAATAAGATCAAAGGGGAAAATAGAAAGACAGTCCAGGGAGAAACGGAGGAAGCGAACGAAATAACAAGAGAAGAAGTAAATGAGGCGATAGATAGACTGAAAAGAAACAAGGCCACAGGAGAGGATGGTATGGAGAACGAAGCGATAAAGTATGGAGGAGAAGGGATTAGGGAAGTGATGTGGAGGATATGCAACAAGGTCTGGAAAGGAGAAGGGTGGCCGGAGGAGTGGATGACAGGGCTGGTAGTACCGCTTGTTAAGAAAGGGGAGGGTAAGAAGGTAGAAGAGTACAGAGGGATCACTCTCATGCAAGGGGGCTATAAAATATACACAGAAATTCTAAGAAAAAGGTTAGAGAATCAGATAGAAGAGAAGCAAAGTATCCCACACAACCAGACGGGATTTAGAAAAGGGATGGGGACAATAGACAACATTTACGTACTCAACTACTTGGTTAACAGAAACTTAGGGAGAAAAAGAGGGAAATTAGTCGCTTTGTTTGTAGATTTCAAAGCAGCTTTTGACTCAGTGAATAGAAAAGTGCTATGGCAGGCACTGAAAGAGAGGGGAATAGAAGAAGGGCTGGTGGAGAGGATAAAGGAAATTTTTACTGAAACCAGGATTAGGGTGAAGATACGCGGGGAAAAAGGGGAGGTTTTCTGGACAGGAAGAGGTCTAAGGCAAGGGTGCCCGTTGAGTCCACTACTTTTTAATTTGCTGCTGGCAGACCTAGAGGAGAAGCTAAAGGAGAAAGGGAAAGGGGGGACGATCCTGGGTAATAGCAAACTATACTCCCTAGCATACGCGGACGACGTAGTTCTAATAGCAGACGATGAGAAGGGGATGAACCTAATGATAAGAATTTTCGAAGAATACGTGGGAACAAAAGAACTGACGGTGAACGTAGGGAAGACCAAGGTGATGTGCTTCAGAAATAAAAAGACCAAAATAGGTTACGTTTGGAAGATGAACGGACAAACAGTGGAAATTGTGGAGGAGTTCTGTTACCTAGGTTTTTGGTTTGAGTCAGGAGGGGGAAACGATTTGCAGGTGAGGAAAAGAATCGAAAGTGCGAGTAAAGTAATGGGCCAAGTATGGGGTATAGGAAAGAGAAGGTTCAAGGACGATTGGAGAATGAGGGTTTGGTTGTTTGATGCGTTGGTTTGGGCGGTGTTGTGTTATGGAGTGGAGGTTTGGGGATGGAAGGAACATAGGAAAGTGGAAAGCATGCATGAGAGATTTCTGAGATGGGTAATGGGAGTTAGTTGGAGTTGTCCAGGATACATGATAAGGGAAGAACTAGGAAGGGAAAAAATGGTAACTAGACAAATTAAGAGAGCCTGGAGGTTTGAAGAGAAACTGAAAAGGGGGGAGGGGAGCAGGATAGCACAAGTATGCTTGGACGAAGTTCGGAACAAGGAGACGAGAGGAAATTTGGGAAACTCGAAATGGGAGGAGGAAAGGACAAAAATGAGGAATGTTTGTGATATGCAGGAAGGGGTTCTGGATTGGCAGAACATAGAATTAGAGCTATTAGTAAGACAAGGAGAAGAGAGATGGAGAAAGATTATGGATTCGAAGTACAATAGATGGTATATGATGGTCAAAGGGTTGACGGAACCAGAATATTTGCAAAAGATGAAAAAGGAAGACAAATGGAATAGGGTGGTACGGTTTAGAATGGGGGAAGGAGTGAGATCTTGTAGATATTGGATGGATGAAGAGGATAATTTGTGCAGAGTATGTGGATACGAGGTGGAGTCATGGGCACATGTGTTAGAGAGGTGTACAGGAGAGGAAGATGGACAGTTGAGTGTGGATGAGTGTGTGAGATGGATCTTGGATGGTAATGGACAGGGAGTGATGTGGATGAAAAAGCTGGAAGAAATAAGAGAAAGTAAGGGAACAGGGCAGAGCCAAACGGGTAATCCTCTGTGAAGGAAAGTCACTAGAAAAATGGTAAATTTTAAATCGTTGAAAATGCAATTGATGGTAAGAGAAAACGGAAGCCCTGGAAGGTCGCTCATACTTAGATTTGTAGAAAGTTAAGAATAATAGTATTAATATGACTGTTATCATGTAAGGCGAAGATTTAGAATATAAGCAGCGAATAAGTTAGACTAAGGATGAAATGTAAAGATATGTACAGGGAGCGGAGGCCCTCAAACCCGTAAAAGGGAGAGATTAAATATACATACATACATACATACATGTACATACATACAAGGATGTTTGTGAAGGGCAAAAAAATGTTAAGGACATAGCTCATAATGTTAAATACACAGTTTAATGAGTTTATGGTTAAACTTAAGTGGTTTAAGTCGTGCAAAGTTTGGTTTCTTTTTTGTATGTAGCGCTTTCTTTTTTACCCAAGAGAGTAATAAAATATTAAACTTAGAGATCAAGGGATGTATTTGTGATGGATGTAGCACATCGATTTTTAACTATACCACAAATTTTTTAAGTGTTAAATTAACAAATTTAGCCCGCATTATAAATATTTACTTTTCGAGTTTAAACTTAAAATAGCAATGCAGCATGGCAAGACAAAACCCCTGTGAGACTGACTTTGATGTGATTTTTAAAATCCTTAACTCTAAAATATTGAACTCCACTCTTGATTTTTATCCTTTAAAATTCAATATAAATGATATCTGTGAATTTCAAATATTTAAAAAAACATGGTGTTGATATTATTTACCAATTTTTCGTTTAAAAATTTTTAGTTTGGGACAGTTGCCTGACAATACATTTTTCGTACTTTTTTATTTTTAATTTTTAAACGAAGTCTAAAACTTTAAAACTTTACAGAATTGTGCTCTGATATAAGCACTTTACTGAAATAACTTTAGAAAAAAGATATTATTCGAAGAAAAAGTCGAAAATGAGTGGGGTTTAAAGTGGTCAAATTTTTGGCAATCACCCTTAGAGATTTCGAATTCACAACTGTTTTTTTTTTACTTTTATCATCCATTAATTTTCTTACATGCGCAGTTGATGAATATTGTACAATATTCTGTCTTTTTATATCTTTGTATTATTTTTATTTATTTTAAAAGACATAAGAAAATATAATTAATTTTAAGAATTTTTAGAATTTTTAGAGCACGTTATGTATATACTTTCACCATTTATACAATAAATTATCAGCTTATTAATATTGATGTGATAATAATATAATTAATAATAATAATGATATTAATGAACTTGAGCTCTCAGTTGTATATTTTCATACTCTTTTGGATTAGCGTTAATTTAAAAAAACATATATACATATATTTTAGGCGGTTTGAAAATTTGTTTTCGAAAAATATTATATTATATGGGCGATTTGCAAATAGATTTCAATTTGTATGTCCCTCGATGTTTATTCGATGTTCCAATAACATTTTTGACCTACTAAGGAGATTATAGCATATATGGTGGCCTACTTTATTAGTCCATACAGAAAAAGTACAAAAAAATTACAGTTGGGCATCCTTTTTTGTAATTAAGTAGTCGGTTTTTTACCCTCCCTACAGTGTCCCTCCCTACAGATTCGCATACATGAAATATGACAGGACTGGTAGAAATTTTGTTTATAATATTGGCCTTGGGCACTTTTTTCAAATATATAATGCAGTTCAAATTGCAATACTAACTTGCTAGAGATTATAAATACTGACTGAAAGAATCATGCTTATATGTCTGTCCCTCGGTTTGTTAACAACTCCAAAGCCTCTATGATTCTAACAAAGAGGTGATAATTCGTATTATAATCAATTATAATCATGAAAAATAAGTAGTTTTCATCAAAATTTAAAAACACATGACGTTTCCAGAACTACAAAGCCTCCCAAAAAAAGAGGTACAAACGCAATATATTTTTTTTTTTTTCAAAAAAATTTCCCCATAAAATTCGAAGGGCTGATGGAACAAAACGCGTTCACAAAGCTGGAATTATTTTTTTAAAAATGGTGTGTTTTATATCACTTTAAAATTGCAAACAACAACTCCGAAGCTAACGACTCTGAAGCCTTTTAACAACTCCGAAGCCTTTTTTTGCACAATATTGTTCATAGACATTTGTTTCCGGAAACTCTTCTTATACAAATTCACGTCAAGGAGATAATGTTTAAATTGTAAAAACAAAGTAAATAATTATTTAAACAAATTTCCAATAAATTAAAAAAAATCCAAAAAATGTCAAACAAATTCTTCAACAAATTGAAAACTAAAATTCAAACAAATTGTCCAACAAAAATTTGAAAAAAAAATTCAAAAAACTTTGAAAAAAAAATTTGAAAAGAATTTTTGAGTAAAATTTTCAAAGAAATTAAAAAAATATTTGAAATAATTTTCTAACAAACACATTATTGAAAAATAAGAATAAATAAAAATTATTTTCAGGAAATAAAATTTTTAACCAATTTTTGAAAAAAATGTAAAAAAAATTTCAAAAAAGAATTTCAAAGAAATTTTAAAAACAAAATTTCTAAAAAAAAAATCGAACAAATTTTCAAAAAAAAAAAAAAAACTGAAATAATTTTAAAAATAAATTTTGAAATAATTTTCAAAAAAAATTATTCAAAAATGAGAATAAATACAAAAAAAATGATCAAAAATTTTTTGTAAAAATAAATCTTCAAAGTTTTAAACCAAAATTTTTCGAAAAGTTTTCAAGTGAAATTTCCAAAAACTCTAACGCTCTCGGACTTTAAATTTTCGCGGGTTTTGGAATAATTCAATTTTCTACCTCTAGATTGAACAACTGCTGCAGATCAGCTGTGAAACATAAATGACATTGCTTTGTTTTGACAGTTCTATTTTGAAAATAGATTAGGTTATAAAAGAAATTGTTTCTTCGTTGATTTGTGCTATCAAAATCAATAAGTAACCCAATATACTATTAATTTGAATATCTTATTAACGCTACAATGTTGGAGTCAATTTTTAACAATGTTATAAAACGCGACAAGTAAGGAAAGAAAAGCTTCAAAAATATTTATTCTGAAAAATGGATACAATGATTGTTTCTCTTAAGCAACTTAAGCGAGGAAAATAGCAAATATTAAAAACTTTCTATGTACTTTTAACGTTTATATGTAGAAAAAATATTTTCTGTTTGGTGCAAACTTAGAGATTTAATAGTAAGTGCATAATTTTAATTTAATTTAACTTTAGGTTAAACAAACTTTAGGTTTCCAGTTCTGGTTGTATTTTAGCTGCAGCAAAAGAGCCTTGACATGGGTTCGAGGTTATGTTTTCTTTTTGTCTTTTTGATTTGTTCCTTTCCCTTTTTCCTTAATCAAGGTAATTTAAACTATGTCAAGAGTGAAAAAGGACAAACCAAGTTCGACATCCGATGAGATTTTGCAAAGGAAAAAAGCTTTAAGACGAGAACAGCAAAGAAAGCGAAGGGAGAAATTAAAATCAAATAAAGAAGAGTGGGAAAAAGCAAAGGCGGAAGAAAGAGAAAGATGGCGTGTAAGGAGAGAGCATAATAAAGTGAAACTTATTGGAGGTAAACCAGAAGTAGAGCAAAAAATTCAGAGAGAAAAGTGGATAGAATCTAATCGTTTGTATCGGTCTCAAAAAAAAAACTTCTCAGAAAATTAACGGTTTAAAAATTAGGAGAAAAAATACAGACAAATATAGGAAACTCATCATTCGATTAAAAAATCGACTATCAACGCAAGCAAAGTTAATTGATCGACGGAAAAAAATTTCTGGGTAGTTAAACAACGCCTAGGTGAAAGAGATACTTGTCTGTGTGAAGCACGCAAATTTCACTTTTCTATTTGACCAGTTACGTCATGGACGGATTAAGACCCTTCGGGGCCCGTAGCTACAATAACCACGGGGCCCCTGCAAGGGGGCGGATTTCAGGAAAAAGAGCATATTCTTGGGGAAAAGGGAGCCCCCACTAGCGTGGGGCCCGGTGCTTCAGCACCACCAAGCACTCCCCATGATCCGGCACTAAGTTACGTTTCAATAATGTAACAAAAGCTAATACGCTGAACGAATTTTTCAAGGAATTGTGCTCTGACGTGGAAAATAAGTACTGCATGTATCGAGAATGCGATGAATGTAAGAATAAGTTCAAAGAGATGTGTAAATTTATTTCGAAATTACCTACAGATAAGAATTTTCCAGTGTTCTTCTACAAGTGGATTTCTGAGAAAGAAGAGCGGGTTAATAATAAAGGAAAAAAGATTTCGGTGTTAGTTACTTCCAAGAAAAAGATTAGTACTACCCTAAAGAATTTAGTGGAACTTGTAGACGTTGAGATCACATTGTTTTTTCCACACGCATATCGTACAGTTCATCAAATATTGTGCATAAAATATCTGAGGGTTAATCTACCAAAATCTCAAGTTTTTACTGTTATGGATTGGTCTCAAAATTGGTATATGAAGTATGCGACAGAAGTTCATGGAACGCACTTTGGGACGTCCAAAAAACAGTTATCGCTGCACACACGTGCCTTCTACTATGTAAATGACGGAGATTTAAAACATGCAACGTTCTGTACAGTATCAGAATCATTGCGCCATTTTCCTTGCAGCATTTGGGCCCACTTAACTCCAGTAATGAACCTTTTAAGAACGATGGTAGATGATGCAGATGTAATTCACTTCATCAGCGATGGACCCACAACACCCCTAGTAGCAACGTCTGCCTTGTATGACAAAGGCCAGAGTCTGGCTCAGCATCTGCTCCCCCTAGTCGACCAGACTTGCGAGAGAAAAGATCATACCAGACGAAAAACAGAATCTGGTAGATAAAGAAACCAGATTCTGGTATTTAGTTTGAATAATAGTAATTATTATATATGTGACGTGCGCCGAAGAAAGGGGGCTTACTCTGAAAAAATCAAAATCGAGGTTTTTACACCTTTCGATAGTTTTTGAGTTGCTCTTTTTAATGAAACCATCGAAAAAAAGTTACGAGCGTTATTATTGCTAATAATTGAGTTGATAGGTACCCGAGAAATCGTGCTTTCGCTCGAGATCCCGTGAAGAACCTCCCACCACTCACCACTACATCTCCGCATCTCATCTATTACCCCTTCCGTGAGCAGCGCCGCTACATGCGTGAGAATGTAGTGGCAAGCGGAGAGGGAAGATTTCGTGGTCTTCCTTCTCTCCTAAAAGTCGCGTCTATCGGGTCGACTTCGACTGCTCGTCCTGAAAAATCTGGCTTTCCAGAGTAAGCCCCCTTTCTTCAGCGCACGTCACATATAATGAAATTGAAAATCTAGCAATCGGAATTTTGAACAATTCACAAGTATGAACAAACATGCAAGCATGCAAGCTTATAGGACAACAGGTTATGTTTTTAATATTTCAGTGTGTCTCCTGGAATGTTGTGACGTCTCCGCAGTATATTCTCCCAGAAAGGGCTGAAATATAGTGTAAAACTATTACAGAAACCTATTTAGCATCGTTTAACATTATTTTAATTTTTTCTGGTGTATATCATGAGCAGTCTGGGTCAGAATCTGCTATACCAGCCTCTGGTGCCAGAACAGCACGCCAAAGCATAACCAGCCGGGCGCCAGGCTGCAAACAGATTCTTCCTTTTCTGGCGTCCAGCTTGCGCCAGTCTGCAGTTATCTTGCTACTAGGGACAATATCGGAATAAGGAGAACTTTTATCTGATGAAAGAGATGTGCAAGAAGTTCAACTTTAAAGGAGAAACCTGGAATTTCTGCGAAGCTGGACATGGGAAGAACATTGCTGATGGCGTTGGTGCTAACGTAAAAAGTATAGCAGATAGGGATATCGTTCAGGGACATGATATTTCCACAATCGAAAGCTTTGTTCAATGTACCGCAAAACTACAATGCAAGATTTTTGTAGTTACACCAGACGACATATGCAAAATTCAAGAAATATTGCTGCAAGGTCTAAAACCTATCCATAAAACAACGCAAATCCACCAATTGGTTTGGCAAAAACAATTCGCAAATGATTTGGTGCCAAGAGAGCTTTGTTGTGAGAGCTGCCACTTGAACCTAATATCTTGCTATTTTTGCTCAACGGGTGGGCCAGCAAGGTATTCCTTCGATTATTTACATCGCCACATCAAAAAATACTCGGAAAAAAGTTGAATTTACAGCTACTAGACGAAGCGAAAGAAAAGCTAGAAGTTCTGCCAAAGAATCCTTAGATCACGATGCCCATTGTATCCTCTTACTATTTCTCTACCTTTCTTCTCTCTAATTTTCCGTTTTCAAACAAGTTTTTTACGTAAAGTACTCATAACAAGGACCATCATAAGGAAATGATTTTTCTAAAATATTATAATAATTGTTTTTATTGAATCAAATGCTGGTGACTTATTCCTAACTTCTAATCTAACTAACTCTAATCAAACGAAAATGAACATTGTTAAGCCAAATAATGCACGATATGAAAAAATTCAAGCAAAAAAATGTTCCTTTTCCAAGACCCTATAATATTTTTATAAGACTTTTTTGGATTTTCTTGAAAAATCGAAAATTCAAATTTTTATCGCACAAAAAAAAATATTGAAAAATCGAACATTCCATTTTACGTTCAAAATATACAAGATACGAAAAAAGATAAATAGACAAAAGTTTTGCACTCAAAAAAGATCTAAGTTATTAATTATTATTTGATGGGACGCGTAGTTTTTGTTAATATTATTTTGATGCGCAACTGAGCCTGTTCCAATTCATATTTACATATCGGACGACGTACTCACTCGTGTTTTTCCCGTATATTAAATGTCCATCTTTGATTGGACAAGAGCATCAACGAGCAATAACGAACGTATAAGCATAAGGTTCAATATTTATGCACTGTTCTATGAATGTGGAAGAAATTCAGTTTTAAAGGTATTATCAGGGCTCGGAACTGCTGAAGCTTAAAAAAAATAGTAAAATAGTAACCACACTTTCTCAAAAAAGTCACCGAAAAGTAACAATAATGTGGTAAAATAGTAACCAAAAGGAATGATTTTTTACCAGAAAGACGAATTTTCCACCAAAATTATGAATCTTCAACACAAAAATTTATGTTTTAAAAAGTAGTTGAACTTTCAACAAAATTTTGAGATTTCGAGACAAAATACGATTTTCCAAAAAAAAAAGGTTATTTTTCAATAACCAGATTGTTGCAAAAGTTAACAAATTACCTTAAAATCATTCTGATTCCTTTTTCAAAATTTTGGAAATTTTATTAAATATTCTCTTAAAATTATTTAAAAAAAAGTATACTGTTAGTTTTTATAGGAATTTTGGTACGAATTTTCTATTCATTCAAAACCTTTCAAAATACTTAAAAGCGTTTAACTGTAAATTTATCTCAACTTTGGTGAAATCTTGTATTCACTTGTAAAACTAAAAGTTTTTTTATGCCGTGAAACACCCAAATTAAAAAATGTAAAATCCTGTAATACCTTTTAGATTTTTAGGACAAACTCAAACACATATTATCCATATAAAGTTATACAAGTTTTTGAATTGTCGAAAGTTATACTTTATTGTTCATTTTATTTACTTCACGACGAGAAAATATAAGAAAAAATTAGCTACTTGCATTAAACTGTATTTTCTTGTTAAATTTTGTACATTTTTTACAAAAAAGTACATGTTTCAACAAAAAATTACAGTTGTAGAAATGTTGTACTTTCCTGTAAACCTTTTTTCCACCAGGGAATTTCTACCAAAAAATACGAAATTTTACCTACAATGATGAATTTTCAACAGAAAAATTAAGATTTAACAACAATTATTAAACTTTTAACCGAGTTTCAATCAAAGAAGATAAATCCGCATTAAAAAATATAATACGTAGTTCGATATTTCATCAAAAAACATTTAAATTTGTAATAAAAAACTTGCAATTTTATTAGGATTCACAAAAATTCAATTGATAGCCCTTTTTATTGTTATTACCTAATTTTCCCGGCCCTAAAGTGCCAAAATTACTGGAAAATTTGGAATTTTTACATTTTTCACAAGTTTCTACATATATGATTAATAAATTAATTCATTTCGTTATTTTCGGTCAAAAAATGTAACCAAAAGTAACCTTTTCATAAAATAAGTCACTTTTTAGTAACCGGGGGTCAAAAAAGTAACTAAGTAACTAAAAAGTAACCCTTTCCGAGCCCTGGGTATTACAAATAGAGCCGGTAAAGCTACCTCGGGAAAGGTCGCTTCACAGGAAAAAATATCAAAGTTTTTTTTT
>CAKNXH010048540.1:0-12354 GCA_932178445.1 Andricus quercusramuli
GAATTTATGATTGAAATAGGAATAGTTAAATTTTCAATTAAGGTCAGAAATTTTCAGGAACAAAATAATGAATTTTCAATTTGGAAGATGAATTTTCAATCTAGAAGAATAATTTTTACAAAAAACAACAACAAAAATGGAATAGACCAATTTTCAGTTTAAAAAAATTAATTTAAAAAAAAATAATAAGTTTCAACAAGGTTCAATTTTTCACCAACATAGTTTAATTTTCAATCAATAAAGGTGAATTATCAACTGAAAATTGAATATGTAGTTGAATTTTCAGTTCAAAAATTAATTTACATAAAAAAAACGAATTTTCAACAATATATTATTATTATTAGTTAAATTTTTTACAAAGTAGATTAATGTTTCACCAAATAGTTGAATTTTCAACTAAAAAAGATGAATTTATGATTGAAATAGGAATAGTTAAATTTTCAATTAAGAACAGTAATTTTCAGGAACAAAATAATGAATTTTCAATTTGGAAGATGAATTTTCAATGTAGAAGAATAATTTTTTTACAAAGAACAACAACACAAATGGAACAGACCAATTTTCAGTTTAAAAAATTCATTTTTGAACAAAAAAAAATAATTTTCAACAATAACGTTCAATTTTTCATCAACATAGTTTAATTTTCAATCAAAAAAGGTGAATTATCAACTGAAAATTGAATATGTAGTTGAATTTTTAGTTCAAAAATTAATTTACATTAAAAAAACGAATTTTCAACAATATATTATTATTATTAGTTAAATTTTTTACAAAGTAGATTAATGTTTCACCAAGTAGTTGAATTTTCAACCAAAAACATAAATTTTCAAACAAGAAGATTAATTTTCTACCGAAAAAGACGAATTTTCAATAGCATATATGAATTTTCAACTAAAAAATATTACATGGATTACTCTGCATTACAAGTTAATTACTTGGACTACCTAAATGACTCCGAATTAACTAGATTACAAGTGGGTTACTCCTAATAAGAACTGGATTACCTAAAACTATATTATTAAGTATAGAATAGACATTAGACACAAAATTAGGTTATATAACTATATAAATTAAAAATTCCGTCATTTTGATGATTGTCATTCGAAATTTCTTTAATTTAAAATGTTTAGAATTAAAAACTTGTCTTTTGATCTCAAATATCATCAAAATATCAGAATTTTTATTTGGACATCTTTGAAATTGAAGAATTTTTTGAGTTTGAAAGTTTACAATTAAAAATTCTGTAATTTTGATGATTTACATTTGAAATTTCTTAAGTTTAAAATATTTTAAAATTGCAAACTTGACTTTTGATCCTCCAGATCATCAAAATGTAAGAATTTGTATTCATAAATCTCTGAAATTAAAGATTTTTTGATTTTCAAATTAAAATTTATGCAAGTTTTAAGTTATAGTTTTTGTTAGTTTTTATTTTGAAGATTTAGAAATGATAACTTGTTTTTTCGTCTTGAAAATCATAAAGAAAAGAATTTTTATTTTTACATCTTTTAAATTGAAGAGTTTTTAATTTTGGAAATTAATAATTTAAAATTATGCAAGTGTTAAGTTTTACAATTAAAGAGGCTGTGCCTTGATGATTTAATTAGAAATTTCTTCAATTTGGAAAATTTATAATTGAAAACTTGTTTGTTTTTTTTTATCTTAAAAATCATCAAAATATAAGAATTTTTATCCATACGTCTTTGAAATGAAAGAGTTTTTAATTTTAAAATGTACAATAAAAAATTATGCAATTTTTATGTTTTACAATTAAAAATTTTGTAATTTCAATGATTTACATTTGAAATATCTTCAATTTGGAAGATTTATAATTAAAAACTTGGCTTTTAATCTTCAAAATCAACCAGATTTAAGAACTTTTATTTGTACATTTTTTAAATTGAGGAGATTTCAACTGTAAATCGTCAAAATTGACCTTTAAAAAAAACATTCAAAAGAACATCATTTTAAATTATACACATTAAAAATTAAAGGATTGCCAATTAAAACTTTTGAAGATAGACCTATTTCAAGAATATTTTCGAAAATTGAATTATTAGAGAGAAAAAAATTCAAAAGTACATCATTTTAAATCATATAAATTAAAAATTGAAAGATCTTCAATTAGAAATCTTCAAGATAGACCTATTTTAAACAGATGTTCGACAGTTGAACTATTAAAAAAAAATCAAGTTTAAACACGTTGGCGAATTTTCAATTGTAAAGATCTTCAAAATTGATCAGTGTCGAAAATGCAAGACATCAGCAAGATTCAAAATTTCAGAATATCTTTTAAGAACATCTTACTGCGATATAAAATCCCACATAAACTTATTAATTCCTTCTTATTCCTGACCGGATAAAATCTTATATTTATGTGAAAGGTACAGATTACAGTAAGACGAGAAAAATTGAAATCAAATTAAAATTGTATGAAAGTCGATGTAGGTATTTTAATATTTACTTTAATCTACGATTAATAATTATATTTTACAGTACTTTAAATTGAAGCATATAATTCTAATTGATAAACAAGCAATCAAAATAAGAAACGTGCAAAAAGCGCGCTATTTTTGCTAGTCTTTAATAATTATTAATAAATAACTGATTAATTTTAGGATTCAAACTGCAGCTTGCATATCACCGTGTGCAGGTTTAGTTTTTTGTGGCGGAGAAGATTCAACGCTGAACGTTTGGAATTTAGAAACTGGAAAGCAATTGGCTAAATACACAATTTGTGATAATTATAGTACAGTTTCTTGTGTCGATTATCATCCCTACGATCATGTTCTTGCATTTTGTACTTTTGGTAGTCCTGCTTCTGTAAAACTTTTGCTATTTGATAAAGATGCTTCTGGAGAAAGGGTTGGACTGAAACTCCTAGTAAATGTAAAACCTGGCCTTTCCACAAATAGTGGGTTTAGTACACACGTCTTGGAAAATTCGAGAACTAAGGAACTTTGGAGTTCGTCTAGTAAAAGAAGAAATTTAGAAGAATCTATTGGAAGTTCAAAGACTTTCAATTCCGGGGGATCCAGACAGTCATCAAATTTTGGTGGATCTACAGGTAAATATTGAATGCAAACTCTGGAAATTCGAAATTTGTATTTTTTCAATGGACGAGAAATTAATATTTTATTTTTAATTAACTATTTTAATTAATTATTTCATTAATTTAATTTTAATTCGTATTTATCATCAACAGTTCGACTGATTGAAAATGAAGACGATGATAATCGGAAAGAAAATCTAAAAATGAAGCTTCAAAGGTTTATGGAGTCGGGACCAAGTTTAAAAACTAGAAGTATGCACAAATTGAACACCATTATAGAAAAGATCGACAAAATCTTATTAAACGCTTCTTCCTCAAAATCTCCTGTAGATCTTGAAGCTTCAGTGCCAACTCATGACACAAATATGACACTGGTAACAACAAATCCAAAATTGGAACGAGGTAAACGAAAGTCAAAGGCAGTAACTTATAGAAATCAGAGCGATAATGCTTTGAATTCGAATCAAGAAGGTATAGAAATGCAGACTTTTGCACAAGAAAGAAAACCTTGGAAGGTAAGAGCGAGAAGTGCAAAATCTTCTAGGTCACCTAGAAAAATGGAAGAAGAATTATTAAAGACTTTTTCTGATAGTGCAGTGATTTGTCGAGGAAAAGAACTTCTCCATACGGAAGATCTTGATGAAATCAATTTCGCTGACGATAGTTTGGTAAAAAGTGGTCTGAGAAATGTATACGAAGATCAAAGAAAAATCCAAAGTTCTAGTTCATCAGGATCAGTTGTTCTTCACCAGTATGGATATCCTGATGAAAAACGTCCAGAGACGCCAGACAGCGATGGTACATATGTTGTAGAAAAAAGCGATCTTGAGAAAAATCAATATTTACCATCTGGTAAGATTTTCGGAAGCGGAAGTTCGGATAGGAGTAATGTAACTTTTACTGTTGTGAGCGAAGTACCAGTGCCTAAATCTAGAAAGAAAAAAAAATCACAGGTGGAATGAGATTTTATTAATCAATATGAAAAATATGAATATCGAAAAGTCAGAACGATCTCTCAAAAGAAATCGAATAATTGAATTCAAATCTGAAATCCTGCATATTCGGCTTAAGAATTACGAAAAACATTACAGCAATAACTATAATCAATAGAGCAGATATATTATTCAAGCTTTTATATACATTAGTCGCGAAAGTAAAAAAAATAACATATTTGAATTCAATTTTATAAAAAAAAAGTTAATTTGAGATCAAGGTGTCTACCTGACGGATGATTTAAAAATTCCGGCCAGTTTCCGGTTTTCTCCCAATCAATTGTTGATTTTTCCCGGTCAATATAAAAGAATTCAAAGATTAGAATTATTTGAAAAGATTTTTACAGATTTCAAGGGATTTCTAAATACTTCAAATTATTTAAAAGATTTCTGATTTGGAACAGGTAATTATGGGAATTAAATTATAATTCTGAGTTGGAACATCAGATCATTTCTGGTCATAAGAATTACGGTTCTGATTTGGGACAAACATTTTGTAAAAGAATTATCATTCTAAATTTGAACAGGGATTTTTTTTAAATCCCCTTCTTCTAGCTCAGACTTAAAATTATTTTCTGAAATTTGGAAGCGGGAAATTTCAAGTTGTGACAAATTCTGACTTGGAACAGGGATTATTTTTGTAAATACCGTTCTTTTAAATCAGAATTGAAATTCCCTTTCCCTAAGCCTAAATTATAATTCTTTACGGAAACTCCTTCTGTTCCAAATCACAATTACATTTATTCTCAAAAATTCCCTGTTTATAAATCAGAAATATAGTAACTCCTTTTTTCTAAAATTCAGAAAAGGAATGTTTCAAATGCTGGCAAATTTTCAGTTATAAAAAAAAGAACTTTCAAATTTAAACAAATTCTGAATTAGGACACGGAATTTACTAAATCTGACGAATTTTTCCTTGCAAAAGAAATTTTTTTGTACATTCCCTTTTTATAAATCAGAATTAAAATTATTTTCCAAAATGTCGCGTCCAATCTCAGAATTATAATTCCTTTAGAAAATGTCCTATACCAAGAACAATTGAATTCATTCCCGAAATTCCCTGTTCTGAGTGAGAATTATATTTATTTCCCAAATTTTCTGTCAATATTATAATTCAGGAATATAGCGATTCCCCTTTTCTAAAATTTGGAGAAGGAAAGTTTCAAATCGCGACGAATTGTAACTTGAAATAGGGATTTTATTCAAATCCCTTCTTTTAAATCAGAATTTGAATTCTTTTCCAAAATTCCCTTCTTCTGAATAAAAACAAAAATTATTTTCCAAAATTCCCGCTCCAAGTGATAAACTCCCTGTTTTAAGTCAAATTATAATTCTTTGCGGAAATTTCCTGTCCCAGAGTCAAAATTATAATTCTTTACGAAAATCTCTGTTCCAAAACTCAAAATTATATTTATTTACAATATTTTATATTATAATTTAGAAATATAGTAAAACACCCTTTTTCCAAAATTTGGAAGAGGGAATACTCAAATTTTGACGAATTCTGACATGGAACAGGGATTTTTTAAAATTATTCTTTTTAAAAAAGCCCTGTTCTAAGTCAAATTATAATCCTTTGCGGAAATTGTCTGTCCCAAAGTTAAAGCTATAATTCTTTACGAAAATTCCTGTTCCAAAAGACAAAATTATATATATTTACAACATTCTCTATTATAATTCAGAAATATAGTAACTCCCTTCTTCTGAATAGAAATTGAAATCAATTTTCCAAAATTCCCGTTTCATGTCCAAAATTCCCTGTTCTAAGTCAAATTACAATTATTTGCGGAATTTGCTGTCCCAAAAACAAAATTATAATTCTTGACAAAATTCCCTGTTCAAAAGTAAAATTATAATTCTTTATGGGAATTCCCTGTCCCAATTGTCAAAACTATATTTTCTTACTAAAATTTCCTATCCCGAATCCCGGTCACTAAATCAAATTCCCGGTCATTTCACGGTCTTTCCCCGGCAAACAAAATTTCCGATCATTTCCCGGTTTTCCCGATTTCCCGGTCAGGTAGACACCTTGGAGATATTTTCAATTTCTTTTTTGAAAACCTGTTCCAAAGACTGATTCAAAGAGACTTAAACTGATTTTATTACATATGAAACATGAATGATCAAAACTTGAGATTCAAGATTTTATGAAACTAAATTCGATATAAAATAGTTTAGTTTGATTAAGTTCAAGACTGCTGAGGAAATATTAAATTGAAAATTAAAATCGCATGATTTATAAGACTGATAATTTTAAGAGAATAATTCTTATTGAAATCTGTTTTTGTAATAAAAATAAAATGAATCTAGCAAGTATTATTTAAGAGAAATTTTTCACGAAGTTTTTGTATTTCTCTTTCATAATAAAATATAAAAAATAGCTTAGTTATAAGTTTGATTTCTGTTTATTTTAAAGTTATTTCTTAGAGATAAGATCCAAGTAAATTATACTTCGTTAAATTTTAGGTAATAAAGATTTCTGTTAGATACGTAGTACAAAACACAGGTACGGTAATTTAATAAATTGTAGATAGTATTGCAAACGCCAGTTTTGTTAACGCTCTTTAATAAATAGCTCATTGTTAAAACTTCCGATTTATTTATTTTTTATTGATTCATAATTTAGATTACATTTGTTTGATTTATCCTATAATACTTTTCGTATACATCGAAACTTTTACTAGTTTTTTTTTGTTCGAATCTTTCAAATAATGAACATTCTTGGAAGCAAATATTATTTTTTAAATGATTCAGGGAGAGTTCCGTTTTTTAAAAAGGAGATGATATCTGGTACATAGTGTGTAAGATTTTCATACAGTGGTTGAGAAGATTCTGCAAGGAGGGCAATTACAAATTCAAAAATGGTCCGGGACAGAATTAGGTACAGGTAATTTGCAATTATTGCAGGAAAAAAGTAGAGAAAAACGAGGAAACATATCATGAAGTGTACCATATACATTTTTACAATTAATTTAGAGCAAACTTTTCAAATTCACAGTTTTCCTCAGAAGTGATTCTTTCAATTTTGAGATCAGAAGTTCCTTACAAATTGAAGTTGGCGAGAATTTTGACAGATTGATGTCGTCAGCATCTTAAAATAATTAATTAATTAAATAAAAAATTTAAATAAATGTGGTACTAATTTTTGATTTGAAGAAATGTTTTTTTTCAATCTAAAGGTCCGAATTTTGTTACCAACTTATTATTAGCGAAGCTCAGCACATTTTGGAATTGGGGTTCTTTCTTGGAGGATTTTTCAAGTTTATCATAAACCTCATTCTTCTTCCATTCTTCTTTATTTTTTATTTTTATGGGCTATTTCTCCTAAACGTTTTAAAAGCTCTGTTAAAAGTCTACCTATTTTTACTTATACACCAAAATGTCTTTAATCCTTTGGATTTGGAGGATGTTAGTGAATTATTTGATGAAGATGAAGACCATAATGCTAAGGTATGTTTCCTTTTATAATGAATGTATTAAAACACTTTAAAATTTATGAACATCAATCGTCAGAATATTGAGCTAAAAATATGTCCACTTCCGAGAAAACTATAAAATTTTTTTAAAAACAATTGCGAAATCAATCAATGTTGATCAATGTCACCAAAAATGTCAAATAACCAGTACGAATTGCACTTAATTTTGAGAATATTTTGAAAATGGGGAAAAAAATACCAATATGAATATTAAATTCCCGACTTATAATAATGGGAAATAGTCTGACAAGAATAGCATAATTTGCAGTCACTCTAATCCAGTGAAAAAATTTGAGAAATTCTTGGTAATTAAATAGCAATTGATTAATAAAAATGTAATTAATAATAACTTGAAACCCCAAAAATGTTTCAATTTGAAATTATTCAATAATGAATTATTCGATTAGCAAAGTTTTTATTCAAAATTGTTCAACTTTAAAAGATTTAGTTTTGAAATCGATCAATTCTGAAAATTTGAATACCGGGTTATTAGATTCAGAACTTCTTCAAATTGAAATTAATCAACTCTTTAATATTTTTGAAATTGTACAATTTGGAAGAAGTGAAATTCAAACTTTGAAACAGAGCATTTTTTATTACATTTTGAACGCTTTAAATCCTAAATACTTATATTTTGAACACTCTAAACTTATATCTGTATTAACATTATTAATAATATTTATAATATATATTCATAATCATTATTATTTGCATTTTCCATTTTTCGATGTATAACACTGAACAATTGATAACTGCTTCCAATTTTCAATAAATAAATAATATTCAATAAAATTTTGGAACCTTGAATGATTCAATTTACAATTCTTCGTATTTTCAAGCGCTATTAATTTGAAATCGCCTATAATTCCAGGGTGGCCGTTGTAATCGAGGAAAAAAATTCCCGGTAAATTCGAAAACTGGAAATTAAAGAACTCAAAGAGGAACTCTTTTGGATTATAAACTTTTGAAATCGAACCTTTTAAAATTTGTAATTCAAACATTTCTAATTCAAAGGCTCAATAGTTTACATGTATGGAAAGTTTCAACATTTTTGAAATTAACTTTTCGGGATTGATCTATTATTGGGAATTTTAAAATTCGGTAATATTATAAACTGCCGGGAATTTTAAATTGCCTGTCATTTTATAATTTCGGGAATTTTCTATTTCAAATATTTTCTTCCTCTGGAATTTTGCAGTATCGAAAATTTTATTCTTCAGGATTTTCAGCTGTCCAACTGTTTAATTGTTAATCATACATCAGAATTCAATACTTCCCTTGAAAAATTTTCAGATTTTTAAATAGTACAATTAAATTGTAATGTTCTAAGTCTACATTTATCGCTTTGAAATTTTAAAGATTTAAGACAACCAATTATGTATCAAATTGTTTAGTTTTGAATATTTGATTTATAATTGCTCATTTTAAATGAACAGTCAAATATTGCTAAGTAATAAAAATTTTTTTTTTTTAATTAACAGATTTCAAATGCAGTGGGTTAAAAATTGAATACTTTATCAACTAATTTGAAATTATTTGAAAATAGTTTATACAGTTTCAATACTCAAACTACAGTTTTATTTAAACAAATAATTAATTGATTTATATTCATTTGATTAACTTAAATCGGTTCTTATCAAAAAATTTCAATTTCAAAGGTTTTTTAATTTTTAATTGTTTGATAGATTGATGTTCATATTTAAGTTTTGATGTTTGAAGTGTTTCAAACTGCATTTTTTTTTAGAATTGCGTATTATAAACCAAATGATTTTATCATTAAAAAATTTAATAATTGAACTTAGCAGTTAAAAAAAGTTTTACGAATTTGAAACCGCCTATAATTTGGGACGCTTTCAAATTAATATTATTTTTGTGTTTACACTTCCAATTTAAAATTGTCTCATTTATAAAGTTTCTATCTTCAGGTATTGTCGTGCCAAAAATCAGATCTCTGAAAAAATCGAGCTAAAAATAGTTTTTCTATGATTTTAGGAATTAAAATAATATTACTGATGATGCCATTTCAAATAAAGCACACAATAAAAATACTAATAATAAATATTAACAACATTTTTTTTCTTACTTTCACTTCTTACCAAATTTTGTTTAAATTCTTGAATTTTAACAAATGATGGCTTATTTTTTCGGGTAAGACATTCTCTCTAACTCTGCTTTTTCCAATTTTGAAAGTAAATTTTTCTGACTGAAATCCTTAGAACAAGTTTTGATAGAGAAAACATTTTTTAAAGAAATAACTATATTCGAAGATTGTTTACTCATTTTCAAAACTGGAAAGAGAAGAGTTGTAGGAAATTTTTTCCCCGAAAAGACAAGCCTTGATTTATTAAAGTTAAACCATTTTTTTTTAAATTCGAATGACGCGACAGTAAGAACAAACTCAATATTCCAAAAACTATTGTCGAAAAAATAATTTTTCGTGAGTTTAAACTTTTTTTAATAAAAAATAACGTGTTTTATTTCGTAAGGAATGACTGATAATATTCTTTTAATTCTTAAAATTATAGATAACTTTTTTCGAGGGGGAAACAACTACTAAAAAATGATTACTCTGGATCATGTCAAATTAACTTTCGAACAAAAAAGAAAAGATGAATTTTGAACTATAATGATAAATCATCAACCGAAAGATGACTTTATAACAACATTGTATAATTTTCAACGAAGTAGATGAATTTTTAACCTAATAATTGAACTTTCAACCAAAATAGACATTTTTCAACAAAATACATGAATTTTCAACCATGTAGTCGAATTTTCAACTAGATAAGATAAATTTTCATTCAATAAGTTGAACTTTTGATTAAAAAATTTGAATTTTCAACCAGAAATGGAATAGTGATTTTAATTTTTCGTTGAAAAATACATCCTCTACAACAACAAAGAAACGAATTTTTAACTAAAAAGAGGAACTTTTAAGTAAAAGATTAATTTTCTTCGAAAAAAGACGAGTTTTTTTACAAAATACAAGAATTTACAGTTAAACTGTTGAATTTTCAATAAACTAGTTGAGTTTTTTACCATTAGGATGACTTTTTAAGCACAAATGTTAATTTTCCCCACATAAAAAAAGTGTTAAGAAAATTAATCAATTTTCCACTAAGAAAGACATATTTTTATCAAAAATTACATAGTTAAATTTTCAGTTAAAAAAAATTGAGTTTCAAACAAAAAACGATTTTTTAACAATATAATTAAATTTTCTACAAAAATAGTTGAATTTTCAACCCAAAAATACGAATATTTAACAAAAAAATTAATTTTCAACCAATAGAATGACTCTTTAACAAAATTGCTGAATTTTCTACAGAGTAGATCAATTTTTCACTAAATAGGTAAATTTTCAACCAAAAACATGAATTTTCAACGATGAATTTTAATTTTTTGCCGAAAAAACGAACTTTCAACCTAAAACATGAATTTTAATTTTCTGCCGAAAAAACGAACTTTCAACCGAAAACATGAATTTTCAACTAAAAAAGATCAATTTTTAACCAAAAATGAAATAGTTAAATTTTCCGATAAGAAAATGAATTTTCAACAAACAAAAAAAAGAACAAATTTTCAACAAAATAGTTGAAAACCTATGTGAATTACTCTAAATTACCCTCGCCTTTTAAGTCCAGAGACCTGATTTTTGACACGAAAACTACCTTAAAGGATTTAATATTGAACGTTTTTAATTCGCAAATAAATTTTTTTATACAAATTTAATTTTAAACCATGCAATTTTCAAATTGATATTTATTTTTGAATGCTTTATTTAAATGTTCAATTCTAAGGCTCATAAATTTGAAATTTGAAAATGTGAAATTTTCATTTCATATGAAAGAAAATGGAAATAGTGCAAACAAATTTTAAGGTAGGGGAGACCACCTTACAGTAGATAATGGCCCTATACAGTAGGTAATCATTAATTCTATACACAAATATAATTAAAATAATTTATTATAATTTTATTATAATAACACATATCGCGTCTTAACTATTGATTACATAAATATTAATTATTTTCCATACAATAGTACTTTAAAATAATATCTACTGTAGGATCATTATCTACTATATGGTGGTCTCCCCTACTTTAGTATACTTCAGATCATACATATTTTACGACCCTGAATTTAGCTATAGATATAGATTTGAAAATTCGGGAATTTATTAAAAAAAAAGTAATTGCCCTATCACAAAACTGAAGACATATCTGGATTCGTCACGGGCATATCTCTAGGAGTATTTCGAATTATACGAAAAAAATTATTTTTAAACAATTAAATTGTTATAAACAATTCGGAATTCAATATAAACAAATGCATCAGTCTGAAACTAGTTTCAAGCACATTAGCAGATACTTCAATAAAATACCCCCAGGAGTATTTTTAATCATCGCGCAAAAATGATTATTTAAACAAATAGAATGTTTATAAAAAAAAATCACGTTTTTCATTGTTTAATGTACAATAACTTCAAATAACACTAAATAAACACAAAGTGACTAAATATAGCACCATTTATAAGTCTAACGAACCACTCATAGAGAATATTCATTAATTAAACATTGTTTTTACCCCCTCCACTCTCACCATGAAAAGCCTTTGAATATGCATTGGCTATAGATTTGGAAATTGGGGAATTTATTTTAAAAAAAGTAATTGTCCTATTAAAAAACTGAAGACAAATCTGGATTCGTCTCGACCATATCTCTAGGAGTATTTTTAATCGTGCGAAAAAATCAATTGTTTAAACAATTATATTGTTTATAATATTCATCATTTGTTTAAACAAATATTGAACAACAATTTATCTCAAACGACAA
>CAKNXH010048545.1:0-12835 GCA_932178445.1 Andricus quercusramuli
ATCTGCAATTTATTTAGCCGCAAACAAAGAAACATCTTATCATTTTGCTTTTTTGGAAAAAAAGTTCGGCAGAAATAAAAAATATTTGATCAATTTTCAGAAATGCTTCAAAGTTTTAAAATATTAGTTTTGAAAATATTTTATATTCAAAAATATTTTTAAAAAAATTTGCACAATTTAAAAATATTAGAGGGTTTAAGAATTTTGAAAGGATTAAAAAATAATTTTCAAACGATATGTGGGGAATTTTTTTATGATTTTTTAGTTTGGAAAAATGAACTTGAAGAGAAAATTGCAAAAGATTTCAAAAGATTTCCTCAAATTTCCAAAAAGATTAGAAGATTTTAAACCAAAGTGTTTCAATTTTGTGTAAGATCAAAAATGAATTAAATTTTGAACGATTTTTCAAAATTTCAAGAAAAATTCGAGTCAGCTAAAAATATTTTTAGGAATTCAAGAGGTTTTGAATAGATTTAAAATATTTTAAAACTTGGAAACATTACTGCGTAGGACTCAATAAAAAAAACATGTTTTTACACATTTTCAAAAGAATTGTAACTGCGCAAAAAATTTATTTATAAATTTCGTAATTTTGTATTATTGTTCACTAGGGCAGCTGTAAATATGATAAATTCGTCAGAATTTTTGAACCAATAGGAATTATTTTGAATTTAAAATCGATAAATTTTACATTGCAGTTGATGAATTTGGAATTTTCCATTTCTAAACTAGGTAGGTATATAAAGTGTTCACCTTCTAATACTTATTTAAAAAGTTCTATGTATTTTGTAATGTTATGGGTGTAGTTCAAATATTGTATTTTCAAATATCGTGTATTTCAATAGATAAGGGGGAGGGAAGCTATTTGAGAATAGGGGAAAAAGGGGAAACTGAGAAAAAAAGGGAAGATTGTGCACTCTGTATATTATATATATTTTTACGTTTAATTTGTTAGGCGATTTATAATGAAAATGAAAAGAAATATTTTTAATTTGTTTACAAAAAAAAAATGGTATGCCTTCAAATTGAAATGCGTTTATATATTAATATTTTTCACTCATTAATCTTGTCAATCACTTTACAATAAATTATTCTTTCCACTAATCATGTGTCTTCAATAATATATTAAATAAATAATTTGTCTTTAATTTTAAATTATTTTGATGCCATTTTGACAATAATTTATTATTTATATAACTCTTTTGTGTCGAGTGTTGCGTTTTTTGGCTTTGGTGAAGGGAATCAGCGTCTGTGGGTGCAGAAAGGGCAGTGAGTGCGGAGAGCAGGTGTAAAGGAAGAAGGGTGAGTGAATGCAAGTGTGTAAAGGGTGGAAATAAGTTGTGAGAAAGAAAAGTTGAAACGTGCAAATTTTGTTTTGAGGTTAGGTGTAGAACATAGTTGTCGAGCAAGGGGGGCAAGAGGTAGGCAAGCTAAGAGCGGGAAACATCGAGGACTCTTTGGTAAGGTAGGACTGCCGACCATACGAAGTCCAGGAACGGGCGACAGAGGGCAGGGAGAGGAAGAAGCAAGACCGGACGAGGTCTTGAGCGCGGTTAGTGGGGAGAAGGGAGAATTTGACAGTAGCGATGACGAGACGTTCAAGACACCGACCAGTGTCGGATCAGCTGAGAGAAGGGGTTCAGGCACGAGCCAAAAACGCGGGAGACCTTCAAACTTACAGCGCCTCAACAGGCTAAGTAGTGCAGGCTCTAATAGGAGTCTGGATGAATGGCAAAAAAAGGTGAGCGCGACTAGCAGTGAAGGGGAAGATAAAAGAAAAAGAGAGGAAGGGGAAGATGATCCTGAAAGGGACAAGGATAACAAGAAAGTGAAGATTAATCGAAAAACACCAGACAGAGATAGGGGGGATGGGGGGATGTTTGAGAAGCTAGCAGCCCTCAGAAAAGGGTTTAGAGAGGAAACAAGGAAGAGTCTGGAAGATATGAATAGGCAGGGGAAAGAAGTTAGGGGGGAAGTGAGAAAAGTAAGAGAAAAGTGGGAAGAGTGGGATAAACTCTGGAAAGAGGAGAAAGACAAGGTATGGGGTAAACTAGAGGCCATAGAGAATAGACAGAGAGAGATTGACGAACAGACAAATAGGGAGATAAAACAACTGGAAGAACGGGTAAGCAAATTAGAAGTTAGGAATGAGCATATGGGGAAGGGAACAGAAAGTGCGGGAAAAGTAGATGGGAGTCATAACGTGCAAAATGAGAATGAAAGATTGAAGAAGAGACTGAGTGAGATTGAAAGAAGGTTGGAAGGGGAAGAAAGGGCGAAGAGAAAAAATAACATAGTAGTCAAGGGATTGAAAATAGAGAGTGAAAAAGGGAAAATTGAAATCAAAAATCTGCTGAGAGATATTGGAATTCGGGTAAGGGTAGAAGGAGTTAAGAGATTAGGAATGACGAAGGAAGGAAAAGAAGGAATGTTTGTAGAAAAAGTAGGGAGTGAGGAGGAGAAAAAGAAAATTATGGAGAACAAAAAATTATTGAAAGGAAGAAGGGAGAGAATTGAAGAGGATTTGACTTGGAGGGAGAGGAAAAGGAGATGGCAAATAGAACAGAGAGCATGGATAGAGAGGAAAAAGGGATGCATGTTATGGATAGGGCGAGACAGATTATGGATAAATGGGGAGGAGTGGGTCTGGGACGAGGAAGTAGAAGAAATAGGGAAAAAGGGAAAAAGAGTTGAGAAAGGTAGAAGAAAGGAAGATTCAAACGAGGCTAGAGAGCAAACAGAGGGGTTTCCAAAAAGCAAGGCGGAAGAAAAGTAAGGAGGATAGGGGAGGGAAGGGAGGAGAAAAAAGTGAAAATAGCTTTCTGGAATGTGTCAGGCCTGAAGAACAAGAATGAAGGTTTCTGGCGGGAGTTAGAAAAGTGGGACGTGATTATGATGAGTGAAACCTGGGCGGATGAGAAGGATTGGAAGGGGATGAAAAGGTTGTTACCTAAAGGGTATGTGTGGACAATGCAAGAAACAAGAAAGGAACACGTTAAAAGGTAGAGGAATGGGCGGCATGGTATCAGGGGTGAGAAAAGAATTGGCAGTAAAAGGTAAAACAGAGCAGGACAGGGAAGAAAAGGAGGGAACAATGGTAAGAAGGATTATAATAGGGAAAGTCAAAATAGCGGTGGTTTGTGTATATAGAAGAAGAGGGGAAGAGGAAGGTTGGAGAGTAATAAGGAGGTGGATGGAGGAAAAGAAGGAAGAATTGGTTTTGATAGGAGGTGACTTAAATGCCTGGACTGGCGAGCAAGTGGGAGGGACTTGGGATGAAGAAAAGGAGGCATATATAAGGAGCTCCAAACATAGGGAGATAGACCGGGAGGGGAGGAGATTACTAGACATAATAGGAGAAACCGGATGGTTTATATGTAATGTCAACATGAAAGGAGATGAGAAAGGAGAGATTACATTTATAGGTAAGGGAGAAACAGTCATAGATTACATCCTGGCGGAAGAAAGAATGAGTAATATGATATGCAATATGAATGTAGGAAATGAGATAGGGTCAGAACACTTCCCAGTAATAGCTACACTAAAAGGTGGCGTCCATAAGCATGGCAGAGGGAGAAAGGAAAGAGGAGGGGAAAGGAACACGAAAATGGGAGTCTGGGGGGTAGATAAATTAAAAGTGTTTGAACAGAAGATGGAAAAAGAGAATGTTAGATATGAAAAGGAGGAGGGAGTAGACGCGTTAATTAAAAGGTTGAAAGGGTCGATTGAGAAGGTGAAGGATGAGATAGGTACAAAAGAAGGAAGAGAAGAGGGAAAGAGAGGATGGTGGGACGAGGAATGCAGGGAGAGTAAGAAGAGAATGAAAGAGTCTGTGAGAAAATGGAGGAAAGGAGAAATAGAGAAGGCGGAGTACAACAGGAGAAAAAGAGAACATGAGAAGATGCTGGAAGGGAAAAAGCAAAGGGGAAAGGAGAAATACAAGGAAGAAGTAGAAAAAGCAATCAAAGAAGGTAGGGTCTGGGATGTGATAAACAGGGAAAGAGGAGGAAGGAAGGGCGTGAATGAAGAAATAGAAATGGATGAATGGATGGATTATTTTAAGGGTCTGTTAGGGGGAGAAAAAAATAGGATCAAAGGAGAACGAAGCGATAAAGTATGGAGGAGAAGGGATTAGGGAGGTGATGTGGAGGATATGCAACAAGGTCTGGAAAGGAGAAGGGTGGCCGGAGGAGTGGATGACAGGGCTGGTAGTACCGCTTGTTAAGAAAGGGGAGGGTAAGAAGGTAGAAGAGTACAGAGGGATCACTCCGAGGGGTACACAACTCCTGCAATCGGTGTACACAGTTCATTGCAATCACCCTGTTGTCACCTTGCAATCACTTCAATCGCATTGAAATTTTACATTGCAATCATGCAATCGGTGTACACCGAATTTTAAAGTTATGTACCCCTCGGATCACTCTCATGCAAGGGGGCTATAAAATATACACAGAAATTCTAAGAAAAAGGTTAGAGAACCAGATAGAAGAGAAGCAAAGTATCTCGCACAACCAGACGGGATTTAGAAAAGGGATGGGGACAATAGACAACATTTACGTACTCAACTACTTGGTTAACAGAAACTTAGGGAGAAAAAAAGGGAAATTAGTCGCTTTGTTTGTAGATTTCAAAGCAGCTTTTGACTCAGTGAATAGAAAAGTGCTATGGCAGGCAATGGAAGAGAGGGGAATAGAAGAAGGGCTGGTGGAGAGGATAAAGGCAATTTTTACTGAAACCAGGATTAGGGTGAAGATACGCGGGGAAAAAGGGGAGGTTTTCTGGACAGGAAGAGGTCTAAGGCAAGGGTGCCCGTTGAGTCCACTACTTTTTAATTTGCTGCTGGCAGACCTAGAGGAGAAGCTAAAGGAGAAAGGGAAAGGGGGGACGATCCTGGGTAATAGCAAACTATACTCCCTAGCATACGCGGACGACGTAGTTCTAATAGCAGACGATGAGAAGGGGATGAACCTAATGATAAGAATTTTCGAAGAGTACGTGGGAACAAAAGAACTGACGGTAAACGTAGGGAAGACCAAGGTGATGTGCTTCAGAAATAAAAAGACCAAAATAGGTTACATTTGGAAGATGAACGGACAAACAGTGGAAATTGTGGAGGAGTTCTGTTACCTAGGTTTTTGGTTTGAGTCAGGAGAGGGAAACGATTTGCAGGTGAGGAAAAGAATCGAAAGTGCGAGTAAAGTAATGGGCCAAGTATGGGGTATAGGAAAGAGAAGGTTCAAGGACGATTGGAGAATGAGGGTTTGGTTGTCTGATGCGTTGGTTTGGGCGGTGTTTTGTTATGGAGTGGAGGTTTGGGGATGGAAGGAACATAGGAAAGTGGAAAGCATACATGAGAGATTTCTGAGATGGGTAATGGGGGTCAGTTGGAGTTGTCCAGGATACATGATAAGGGAAGAACTAGGAAGGGAAAAAATGGTAACTAGACAAATTGAGACAGCCTGGAGGTTTGAAGAGAAGCTGAAAAGGGGAGAGGGGAGCAGAATAGCACAAGTATGCTTGGACGAAGTTCGGAACAAGGAGACGAGAGGCAATTTGGGAAATTCAAAATGGGAGGAAGAAAGGAAAAAAATGAGGAGTGCTTGTGATATACAGGAAGGGGTTCTGGATTGGCAGAACATTGAATTAGAGCTATTAGTAAGACAAGGAGAAGAGAGATGGAGAAAGATTATGGATTCGAAGTACAATAGATGGTATATGATGGTCAAAGGGGTGACGGAACCAGAATATTTGCAAAAGATGAAAAAGGAAGACAAATGGAATAGGGTGATACGGTTTAGAATGGGAGAAGGAGTGAGAGCTTGTAGATATTGGATGGATGAAGAGGACAATCTGTGCAGAGTATGTGGGTACGAAGTGGAGTCATGGGCACATGTGTTAGAGAGGTGTACGGGAGAGGAAGATGGACAGTTGAGTGTGGATGAATGTGTAAGATGGATTTTGGATGGTAATGGACAGGGAGTGATGTGGATGAAAAAACTGGAAGAAATAAGAGAAAGCAAGGGGTCAGGGTAGAGCCAAACGGGTAATCCTGTTTAAAGGAAAATAACGAGTAAACATTTTTAATTTTCAAATCAGTCTAAATGAACTTGATGGTAAGAGAAAACGGAAGCCCGGGAAGATCGCTCATTGTCTGTAGTTTAAGAAGAGTAGTACTAAGATTATTGTTATTATATAAGGCGATGCATTAGAAATTAAGTAGCGGTTAAGCTAGACTAAGGATGAAATGTAAACATATGTACAGGGAGCGGAGGCCCTCAAACCCGTAAAAGGGAGAGTTCAAATATACACTATAAATAAATTATATATAAATATATATTTTTCAGAGAGAGAGAGAGAGGAAATTTCTAGAGGAATTAATATAAAAGTATATTATAAGGCTAATCATGGTTTAAATATTATTTTCACTAACATTAATTAAATGATATCAATAAATGTTTAAAATTGGTACCAATTGCAATTGTTTATGAAATTAATTAATTATATCAGCAAACAAATAATAGGGAAATATGAATACAATTCAAACTGTTTTCAAAATACTCATCTTTATATTCAATTTTCCTAATAATAAATTGCATGTTTTCATGAATTTTTTATTATTAATAATTACAGCTACGCTTATCGTTACTGAAAACTATGTTCTTCTTTTATTTTTATAAAAAGTATCAAGTTTTAAATGAATTTTAGTATTTTTGCTATACATAACAATGCAAACACGGGCCTACGCGTTCGGAGCGCCATCTATTTGATTTACTTGAACAACGATACCCCTCCGGATGCTAAGAGAACATAAAGAGTGGAGGCGATGCATAGGGCTGGTTTTAGCGATAGGGCAATCGACATTGTCAGGGTGACGTCCCATGGCAGCGTCAATCTTGGCGCAAAACGTCAATTCAGCCAATGATATTCTCCTAGTAATCCACAGAAACACAGTCATTGGCTGAAATGTCCGGTGATTTGCGGTTTTGTGTTTTGCGCCAAGTTTGACGCTGCCATGGGAGCAGAGATGGGTAAGTAAAATACTCGTGGTTATTTACTTGGTTTTCTACGGTAATTTACCTGGTATTTTACGTCATCAGTTTTCTACATGATGTAAATTACATCTTGTTCACTACATGGGTAGCGTTCAGGTTTCTCACCGAGTGCACTCGTCGGGTGAACCTGTAAAAGGGGCGTGGTTTAAGAAAGTGATCTACGAAGTGTCATGTTCTTTGAACGGGTACGTGTGAAAGGCTTTTGCGCGAATATAAATATTGTCATATTATGTTCACATATAACAACATAATATGTTTTATGCCCGTTTATTATATGATAATAAGGAGGCAGCGAAAGAAAATCATTGTTGCTGCAATGGTGCTGTCACATCTCTGCCTGCTTGCCTGGGGCAGGCAGAAAAGTTGTAAGAGTAAAAGAGTATTTTTGTCCAATTTTGCACTTTCTATCTCTTTTACTGTTACAACTTTTCTGCCTGCCCCAGGCGGGCAGGCAGAGGTGTGAAAGCACTATAATGGTCCGTCCTGTCCGTCCGACCGGTGCGGGCAGAAATTCCATAAGAGTAAAAGAGATAGAGAGTGGAAAGTTGGACAAAAAGTACTCAGTGTCTCTTTTACTCTTATGACTTTTCTGCCTGCACGGGTCAGAAGGACAGAGGTATAAATGTACCATAATTGCAATAAACGAATGACTGGTACAAACGAAGCTGTTTACAACAATCTTAGAAAGTGATGATAAAGATAGTGATTATGCGGTAGAAATTGGAATTGTGATGGAAATTTCAATGAAAGTTCGAGGCCCAAGGGAAACGCCAGTTAGAATAATAGGATTTGCTACTACGGGATTTTGGTCTTCTCCCAAAATAACGAAGTGTTTTCCGGGCGCGAAATCGATATCCGTATATTCATTTAAACTCTTCACAATTCACTCTGCTCTTTACCATGGGTGTTATACAAATTTCATTTCAAATATGCCCAATTTTCCAACTTCCCGCTAATTCTTCCCGCCAATTTCAGAGTTCACTCGCAACCACCTAACTTTTTTCGACGGGTGAGAAAGTCACCCATCGAGTGACCCCAACCCGTCACTCTGGTGATTTCTGAACGGTTTACCCGGGTCGATCCGCCCACTCACCCAGCGTCGCTGAACGGTTCCGAGTGCACTCGGTGAGAAACCTGAACGAACCCTTAATAGCAGAGAGGAGGTGGGAGTAGAGATCCTCTAGGGAGAGTTGAGAAACGTTTCCCCCTCCAAGGGTCGCCGCTGTACCGAAACTTGATATTTCACTGCGGCGCGAAAAGTTTAAAAAATGACGTGTAGCGCAATACGTAACAGAAAGCGAGCGAGCATCGAGAAATCTTCGTGTTTATTTATATTGAAGTTATGATGTGTGAAGTGTGATATGCAAGTTTTGTGATTAATGAAGAAGTGAAAAAGAGGTTGTGTATAACCTGCTTTCCCAAGAAAAATATTAACAATATTTTTGTGAGCTATAAGTGTTTTGCAAAAATAGTGAATTGCTGTATTTTATACTGCAATAATTCATCTAAAAACGGGCTTTTCTAAAAACAAATTCCGCGAGATCCTGAACTTCGAGAATGGTGGATTCAGAATATCAATCGAGCAGATTGGGAAGCAAATGACAAATCATGAAAGATGCAATTCCAACATTATTTCAGAGATCACCAGTGAGGAAAAGAAAACTAATTAACATTGCTTTTGCAAAATTGAACAAATCTTCATCCTTTCCTAAAATTCATTTTTATTTTCTTTGTATGTATAACCTTATCGAACCAGAGCTTTGCTTCCAACCTACAAAATGTATTTATTTTACCAATATTATTTATGAAAATTTGTATGATATATATGCCTGAAAGTGATTTTTAATAACATTTCGTTTATTTTAAATGTTTAATTCAATGATATTCTCTTTATTTTGTATTAAATCTGTTGTGGAATGAACACTCTATTTGAAAATAGCGCCATTTATAGAATAGCAGGTTCCGGTACAGCGGCACCAATCAGAATTTGAGTACCCCGCGTCTCAACTCTCCCTAGGGCGCCACCTCTGTGGCGGGAAATTGAAAACTTGAATTAGACAGCCAATGAGAGATTTTCTACACGTATTTTACATGCTCGAGGTATTTTACGTAAAATACCTCCTTTAGGTATAATACGTAATAAACTTCCAGTTACGCGTAACTGCACATCCCTGCTCTACGCTCTGAGGGTGGTCTCCCATGCAGGGATGTGCAGTTACACGTAACTGGAAGTTTATTACGTATAATACCTAAAGGAGGTATTTTGCGTAAAATACCTCGAGTATGTAAAATACGTGTAGAAAACCTCTGATTGGCCATCTAATTAAAATTTTTCATTTCCCGCCATAGAGGTGGCGCCCTAAGGGTAGCGTTCAGGTTTCTCACCGAGTGCACTCGTCGGGTGAAACTGTAAAAGGGGCATGTAGAAAACGAGAGTATAAAGGTGTATTTACACGCTCTGTCTGCTGGCTGTCAGCCAGCCACAGGGTTGGTAACGTATAATACTCCACGTATTATACGTGGTTTTCTACGCGTATATTACCACGAATATTACCTCTCTAGTTTTCTACGTGATTTGACGTATATTACGTCCGAATGGAAACTTTCAGTGCGCATGCGTCCACAGCGAAAAATAGTCTCATAACCTATTTTTCTTGTGGGTCGTGGTCGCCATGTTCCTTCGTGAATCTCGCGCGAAATGCCAATATTTAAAAATTCCTTGAATTTGAATGAATGTTTATGCAGTTTGAGGTTATAATTAGGGAGACCCTGCATAATTACGAATATTATATTATTCAATATGATTGATCATAATTATTATCAAAAGAATCAACAATTGTTCACATACCTGTACTTTCTAGACGTTTTAAACTAGTATTTTTTAACATTTTATCGCAGAAGACACTTTGCGGAAGTTTTCTGTCCTTAATTCTTCCGCTCAAAGAACAAATCCTTCCATGGAACTGCATTATGATGCTGAGTATTTCTTTGGAGCCCAGGCATAATTATTATTTTTAATTGCTATAACGCATTCAACAGAATTATTAATAATTATTATATTTCACAAGTGAGGTTATGTACTTGTCAACACTGATTTTACAAGTCGCCCATCTTGAAAACGTAACTTACAGGAGTTTTCTACGTTTTTCTACTGTTTTCGACGTATATTACGTCAAAAACGTATTATACGTAGAAAATACTCGAGTTACGCGTAACTGACCAACCCTGGCCAGCCAAGATATCGAAATATCCATTCAGGGCCCTTTCACACGATTACAGATCCGCAAGTTGCGGACTTGCGCAAGTCATGAGTATAGTGAAAATAGAGATTTTTCCGTCAGCGGAAAAATCTCCGAATGGCGGTAATTTGAATGCTCGATTTTTTGGAAATAGAAAATGTAATGTTTTTCAAATTATAGGCAAGTTTACTGAGCTAAAAATAATTATGGACGAATAAAGACGATGAATTAAATACATTTTTCAGTGTTTTGACGAAAAGAAACGAGCACATGCCGAATCCGCTGATTTCTGTCAAAGTTATGTATGCATGAGTTTCGGGTGTTTCCTGTTTTGTCTCGCTTCTCAAACAAACTAATATTTTCGTGCACATAAGGTAGGGGAGACCGGGGCGAGATGAGCATACGGGGTCAAATGAGACACTGAATTTTCTCTCGAAATATGTGATTTTTGTTGTTGTTCTTTTCAGAAATGGCATAAATAATGACATTGAATTTATCGGAAAGAGAAAAAAAAACTAAATAAAGTAGATAAAGTAAAAATAAAAATGATTGAAATTTCAACACATGAATCCTGTTATTCTATGATATAACAAAACGAACAGAAATTATTGAAAATAATAGATAATATTTGTAAAATAAGGTTTGTCGTGAAGTTTAATCATCGATCTTGAATGTACTAACGCATTTATACACAATTAATTATTAAAAACAGGTAATATTAAAGTTTTAATCATAATTGTGATTTGGGGCAGAACGAGCCGAGTTCGTGGGGTGAGATGAGACGCTCTTGTCTTGCTTGTCATAACCTCTTTATGGAGCTGGCAGAAAAGTTTATGTCCACAATACTTGAGTCGTTTATAGTGAAATTTTTGAAAAAAGATAAAAATTTAGAGGAGAGTTTCGACAGTGGAATGTTACAAAAGAAAAACTGACATGTGTGGTTAGAAGAGTCCATGACTGATATTGTAAAAGCTGATGTTTGAAGAAATTCTAGTGTCGGAGCACCTGCAATTGGGTTTGTTTATACATTTTATTTTTTGAATTGTTCTTTCATCATATTCAAAACGAAATTTTTATTTATATTGAGAATGAGAAGTTGTAGAAGAATTCTAAAATTTATATTTGAAATCATTTCATTCAATTTTTCAGAAAAATCCCCATTTTTATGCAGGGAAAAATTATGGTTTTTAGATGTGAATTTTATAAAAACAGTATATAAATTATTTAAAAATTTGTTTGGAAATATGTCATAAATGAAAAATTTCACATAAATGTTAATTCAACTTGAAATTATAAAAGTTATATTATAAAGGAAAAATTTGAAATAATTAACCATTAAATGCATTTATACTTTCAAATATTTATAAAGCCCTTTCCCTAAGTAATAAGACTTAATTATACCTCACGAAATTATTTGTTAAACATTTTACAAATCATTAATTGGTTTGAGTAATGATATTGCTCAATCGTGAAAACAATTATATTTTGTCATGATACTCATTTCCATTCTTAGAATACTTCAAATAATCTTTCATGTGTATGAAAAACACGAAAAATAATCTTCTATTAACAAAAACTAATAAATAGTTTAGGTGTCTCATCTCGCCCCAATACGTGTCTCGTCTCGCCCCAGAGCATGGGGCGGGATGAGACATGTGCACAAATTATAAGTTTCATATTATTACCGCAATTACTATTTTTGGAACACTGAGTCTTTGATAAAATTGATAGATGAAGGTTCATAGTATGTATAGAACCACTTACGTTTTTAAAAACTACTATAGATTTCAAATATTTCACTGAAAATCACAACTATGCTCATCTCGCCCCGGCCTCCCCTAAGTGTTTTTGACAGTTGTTAACGCAATAAATTATCATGTTATGTTTGGGGTTATGCCGGCTACGCTTTCTTAAAGACGTGCCGTAAGTCTTATAAAGGCTGTTGTTTGCAAAAGCATAATATTTTTGTGTTAACAAATACTGATTACACTTACCTTCTGTGCAAAATAAAAATTATTTTGTTGAAAGAGCGATACAAATCAGGTAACATTCGAAACTCATGCATACATAACTTATTTGAGAGAAATCAGCTGATTTCGCATGTGCTCGTTTCTGTTCGTCAAAACATTGAAAAATGTATTTAATTCATCGTCTACATTCGTCCATAATTATTTGTAGCTCAATAAACTTGCCTATAATTTGAAAAACATGAAAGTTTCTATTTAAAAAAAATCCAGCATTCACATTACCTCCATTCAGAGATTTTTCCGCTGACGGAAAAATCTCTATTTTCACTATACTCATGACTTGCGCAAGTCCGCAACTTGCGGAACTGTAATCGTGTGAAAGGGCCCTCACACCTCGGGAAAATTCAGTAAAATATAGTAATATTTTTGTTATATTCTGAAACTCACTGGAAGATAACTAAAATATTACTATATTTGACTGTATTTCCCGGAGATGTGAATGGATATTTCGATATGTTGGCTGGCTGACAGTGTGACGGAACGCGATTTTCGTTTTCAGGAATTTCTATAGTTTATG
>CAKNXH010048546.1:0-21909 GCA_932178445.1 Andricus quercusramuli
ATCCATCCGTGTGCTATGCGCACTCGAAATGGCTTCACATCTAGACTCTTCTCGACACGAGATCATTTATTGTGTATTTTTTTCAAAAGTTGCATGAAAATGTTTATAGTTGCAAAAGTATTTATTCGGCATCGTGAGAGGGTATGCATGCGAAGACATGTACAAATCAAAATTATTGAAATAAAAATTAATTTCATGGTATTTTATTGAACTTCATTCCCAAACATAATAATTACATGCAAAGAAATTGGTCGCGCGCGTAGCGCGCGTATGAAGCTCTAGTTCATATTAAATTCTGTAGAGTTCGATTTAGTGTACGATAAAATATACCGGAAAAGAAAATTGAAATCCGGCATATTGTCCCGGACTAGAATACTTGATCTTATATTATCTTAAAATCGTGGAAAATTATTGTTTTCTGGATATAAGTGATAGAATTTATTAATATTCTTCATGAAATATAATTAGCCTAATTCTAAATGTAGATGCGTAATATAAATGCCCACGTTAAATTTTCAATTATAAAAAATCAGTTCTCAACTAAATAGTCAAACTTTAACCAAAGAGATGAATTTTCAAATAAAAATATGAATCTTCAACGAAAAAATTATTTTTCAACAAAGTGGTTCAAAGAAAATTAAAAAAAAAACTGTTTCAATAAGAAGTGAATTTTCTACGAAGGTATTTGAATTTTCAACCCAAAAAGACGATTTTTCGATAATAACAGTTACATTTTCATACAAAAAGGATGCCTTTTTAAAACAATTATTTCATTTTTAATCAAACAGTTGCATTTTTATCGAAGACAGATCAATTTTCTACTAAACCAGATGACTTTTTAAATCAGAAAGACAAATATTTAAAAATATAGTTGAATTTTCACCGAAAAAATATTTAAATTAATTTTTCTACACAAAATGTGAATTTGTCTAAAAAGATAAATTTTCTACGAAATAGTTGAATTTTCAACCAACAGTTGCATTCTTATCAAAAGTTAAGATTCATTTTCTGCTCAGATAGATGAATTTTTTAATAAAAAATATACATTTTCCAAAAAATAGTTGGATTTTTATCCAACACTGTTAAATTCGACAAAAGATTGTTTTTTGACAAAGTTACATCTGCATTGTGCTAAGGGGTTGTTTTTTAATTTTAAGGGTTGGAGCCCAAAAATCGGAGTGGGTATTTTCAAGGGGCCCAAAAATCACAGACTCTACCCACACTGTTAAATTCCCCAAGAAAAGGTTGTTTTTTGACAAAGTTACATCTGCATTGTGCTAAGGGGTTGTTTTTTAATTTTAAGGGTTGAAGCTCAAACATCGGAGTGAGTATTTTCAAGGGGCCCTAAAATCACAGACTCTACCCACACTGTTAAATTCAACAAAAGGTTGTTTTTTGACAAAGTTACATCTGCATTGTGCTAAGGGGTTGTTTTTTAATTTTAAGGGTTGGAGCCCAAAAATCGGAGTGAGTATTTTCAAGGGGCCCTAAAATCAAAGACTCTACCCACACTGTTAAATTCAAAAAAAGGTTGTTTTTTGACAAAGTTACATCTGCATTGTGCTAAGGGGTTGTTTTTTAATTTTAAGGGTTGGAGCCCAAAAATCGGAGTGAGTATTTTCAAGGGGCCCAAAAATCAAAGACTCTATCCACACTGTTGAATTCAAAAAAGGTTGTTTTTTGACAAAGTTGCATCTGCATTGTGCTAAGGGGTTGTTTTTTAATTTTAAGTGTTGGAGCCCAAAAATCGGAGTGAGTATTTTCAAGGGGCCCAAAAATCAGAGACTCTATCCACACTGTTAAATTCAAAAAAGGTTGTTTTTTGACAAAGTTACATCTGCATTGTGCTAAGGGGTTGTTTTTTAATTTTAAGGGTTGGAGCACAAAAATCGGAGTGAGTATTTTCAAGGGGCCCTAAAATCACAGACTCTACCCACACTGTTAAATTCAAAAAAAGGTTGTTTTTTGACAAAGTTAAGAGGTGGAGGTGCTACGTTAATGTAAGCTAGCACCTCCACAAGAAAATTGATTTTTTTGAAAAAAGTAAAGGAGCCCAAAAATGTTAATTAGGGCCCAAAAAATGCCATAAAAAAGCCAAAAATTCTGAGGTGTGATAAATTTTTAAATTCGATTTTGGAGTTGCTACATTAATGGACCTATATAAGAGTCGATATTTCCACAAAAGCATATATATTATAATTCTAAATGAAACTCAATTGAATTTAACCAAAAAATACAAAATTTCAACAAATCATTGTAACCATAAACGAAAAAATTGAATTTTTGACAAAAATAAATTTAAAAAAAATATTAATATTTACTAATCAAAAATGGAACAGTTCAGTTTCCATCGAGAAACAACAATTTTCATCCCGAATGCATAGTTTTCCTATATTTTTAACAATTATTGGCTCCTGAAACTCAATATGACTATAAGACTGTTATTGCTAATGAACGTTTTCTGAAATACTTACTTGAAAGATCATCAGTTGTTGTTCCTGGCATCTTAGTAGATTAAACGAATAGAGTCCTGGAAATTTATAATTCAACTTTCACTCCACTTTTCAACTTCACTACTTTACACTGAATCACGAAGTTCAAAAAAAAAAGAATGGACACTTCACTACTTTGCACTGAATCACGAAATTAAAAAAAAATAATGGACACTTGTTGTACAATTTTCTTCCCTGCTGCGGTCTGATGTGGCGTGCAACAGAGTACAAAAAAGAATGGGTCTTATTCCATTAGGGGATAGTGTTCGGGGCCTATTGGGAACCGAACAGAGCGCTTGGGTTACAATAACAGTGGAGAGAACAGGTACCAGACTCAAAATAGCTGAAAACGGAGCTATTTCAGATCTAAATAAATTCAATCAACTTTTAAGTACCAATATGTACCAAAAGAAATTCATTATGCTTTGAATGCTATTCAATTTTAACTAATGAAATAATATTGACAATTTAATGGTGTCGCTTGGAAAGGATGATTTTCTAGGGAAGGCAAAAAGAACGTTCCATACAAAATTGAGCCTACAGTTTGGAAAAATTAAAGAAAAAAGAAAGGAGGAACAAATATTTTTTTTGCTGGTGGTGAACGATTGTTTAACTTTGGACAGCATTAAAAAATTCAATTTCAAATTTTAGAAAGAAAAAAATTCCATTTATAGTTCTTCAGCTGCTTAATCTAAAAAAAAAAGGTTTCATTGCGAAATATTAAGTTCAAACGAAATGGACGGTGTATTTTTCTTTTCACACGGGGCGCACATTTTTTTTTAACTTGGGTGGTGATTAAAAATTAGTTTGGAGGCAAAACAGCTGTACTAATATAGCAATTAAAGGCTTACATATTATTGTTGAAGTAACGTTACACATTTTTTTTAGCGAAGCATGGGTAAAATACGAAAAGTACATCAGACATCTGGGAAATTGCCGACCAGATACTTTCAAGTTTTACAAAAAAATTACAAAGCTGGTAATGTGCATCCTACTACAGAAAGACGGTGGAAAAAGATACTCGCAGAAATGGGTTTAATCTTAACCTTCACAGGTAAGAAAGTGACGTAAAAATGTAATTAAGAATCATTGCCTGGTTTTTGTAGGTGATCCTGATACCAATCTATTTAGATTATTAAATTTTCCAAGTAGGAAAAGAAAACAATCCAAAATATTCTAAAGCATCTATAAATTAACAAAATTCAATACATTCTTTCTCACAAAAATCTTTTGATAAAAAAGATTTTAAAGAAATCTTAAATTATTTATAAGCAACCCTGCAGATTGGAAAGAATCATGAGTTTAGTGTCTCTATTTAAAAAATTTGTAATTCAAATAGAAATGAAGTTCTTTTTATCATGAATAATTTTCGCGTAAAAGCTAGAAAAAGATTCATAATCAAAAAATAGAATTCAAAGACTATCTAACTTTTCGGCTCATTAGAGACAAAATAACATAATGAAAAAAGAGGGGAAAAAGGGAAAAAGTCAATCAAAAACCAACCTCTCACTTATTCCTTTTTTCGTCCTTTTTATACTACGAGGGAACCAACATGTTTCGAGGTCAATTTAAACATCCTCACAGGGGATTATTTATAGGTATAACTAAAGGGATGAGTAATTAATATACCTTTAAAGAAAATATTTTTTACATTCAGTGTGAAATATAAATGAATTAAGTTCAACGTAAAAACAAAAAAATTATTTATTGACAAATTAATTGTTTTCAATGGAAGGTAAATTTTTCTATTATTTAGTCAAAGAAAATTGCTTTAACCAATAAATTACTCTATCACAAACTTTGTAATTTTTTGTTTTTACATTAAACTTAATTAATTTATATTTCACACTAAATGTAAAAAATATTTTCTTTACAGGTATCTTAATTACTCACACCTTTAGTCATCCCTATAAATAATCCCTGATGAGGAGGTTTAAATTGACCTCGAAACATGTTGGTTCCCTCGTAGAATAAAAAGGACGGAAAAAGGAAAAAGTGCAATTTTTGAACTACATGACGCATATTTTGAAACACTCAATCAGTTATAAAGTGGAGGAGTTCAAGCATCATATATGTGTATGAAGGGTGTTCAAAAAAATGAAGTCGGAATCTCATATTGCATCCTCGATTCTTCGTTCCTTTTAGGTTCAAAATATGCCACGGGAAATGAAAAAATCAGACAATATTTAGAGGTCACTCGTCGCTTTTTTGTCCGTTTTTACAGAAGAATTATTTTTTTTTTTTGCAAACGGTAGATCATAAAGCAAAATTATACAGCATGTTATTGCAAAGTCCTCTAAAGGGGCGTTCTTCATAACCAAGTTTAAAAAAATAGTAATGTTTCACGTTTCTATATATTGTTTTTGTAAAACCTAAAAATAATTCAAATGTATATTAAAAACCTGTCATTCGGATCACTTTTTCAGCATTATATTACCAGCAGACAATAAATTTTGCTCGGGCCCTGATGTAGAAAAAGGTAATTCACATTTTTAACACTATATTTTTAAGTTCCAATGCATGTTCAACAAGTTCTCTGCAAATTTCATATCAAACAATGAAAATATTCGTAGCACCCAAAGCTGTTTCTCTTCAATGAAGCGTATAGTATCTAAGAATGTTTAAAGTAGAAACTATTTTTCAGGTTTACTTCTACAACTGTCATTGATATCTCATTATTGCAAAGTAAATGACAATGACTATATACAATGAAAATGATTGAAACTCAGAGTCATGCGATTTTTGAGTCATGCATAATTTACTTCATTTCTTAATTATCAAATAAGTTAAATATTTGAAAAAACTTTTATTTTACTATTCACATTTGTAAGTACTACTGTTTTCTTATCTGAGATGCAAAGATCAAATCACTCTCGTTTTCAATCATTTTCCTTGAGTATTATCATTGAGATATAAATGAAAGTTGTAGATGTAAACTTGAAATATAGTAAGTACTTCAAAAATTCGTAGATACGATAGGCTTGTTTGAAAAACAGCTTCTGGGACGAAGAAAAGCATTCTTTTGCATTTATAATGGTGACAATTGGAAAACAGTGTCATTGATTGTTATAAAATTTGCTGAAAAGTTGTTGAACATGAATGAGAAATTACAGGTATAGTTAAGAAAATTGTACAAATTGTTTCGACCTGTAGGGGGCGTAAATATCAATTGTTACTCAAAAATATCACTCAATGGCGGGTTTTGGCGTAATTTACATTTTCAAAATTTTTTAAATAAGTATAAATTTTCTAGTACATCATGAGCCGAAAAATCGTCTGCTAGTTATGTAATGCTACGAAAAAATCATGCTGAATGAAAATCTCTAATTATAACAAAAAAGCAATAATTGGCAATTGCTTATAGACGTTAAAAACTAAAAAAAATTGAACATTTTTTCTCTCCTAACTTTCAAAGATGTCCTAATTGGTAGTCCCAATGATTTCTTACTCATTAGTTGTTACGATTATAAAAGTGCATTAAAAGATGCACGGAGAAAATTTGTTCATTAGAATTTACCCAATTAGTTAGGTAAATGGAGGACATTACTGCATTTAGATAAAGTTTACAATTATTTTAGGATTTAATACAAAACAGAACTATAAATAATACAAAAGAGTTATGTAAAATCTCAAGTCCGAAAGTGAAAATCCTGATATGTAATAATTGATATAAGGGTTGTATTATTTTAATACCGGTATATTATAAAATAACGCGAAGTATTGTAAATTTTCATCAAATGAGTGATATAAAGTTTACTTTTGTGTGATATTAACGATTCACTTAAAAGAAGGTATAGATTGCAGAATTTTTAAAGAGATTTTCACTTCCATTAGGAGAGGAATTACACAACAGTAAGGTAAAATGAGACTCGCTAGGGACGTCAACTTCCTCAGGGCTGAAGTATAAAGCCAAGTCCCCCGTAGACACTTTAACATTTTTAAGTTTCGGTTCATACTGTAAAATTTGAGAAAATATTCAAATATATATACTATCCTTTTATCTCAGTAGATAATACTTATTAAGTCACTTAATCAAAGTAGAATGTATTTAAAAATTGACGTACAAGGATCCGGGTGATAAAAAAACATCGGACGGCACTGGACAACTGACTTCGAACTTCGAGGTGGGAGATGCCCGAAGACTAATGTTTAAAAACAAGTTTGAATTTCTAACGAAAAAAATATGAATTTACTACCTAAATAATTGAATTTCTCATAAAAGAGAAAATGTTTCTAACAACATAAGTGAATTTTCAACTTGAAAAGATTAATTTTCTAGCAAAAATGAAGTAATTACCGTTTCTGCTGGAAAAATTATTTTTTACAATAACAAAAAAAACATATTTTCAATAAAATTTGTTCAATTTTCAACAAAAGAAATGAACTTTCAACTAAAATAATGCATCTTCAAACAAAAACAATAAAAAAACAACATTTCACCAATTAGGTAAATTTCCAACCAAAAAGATGAATCTTCGATGAAAAAAGGACAAATTTTCAACTAAAATATAAATTTTAAACAAAGAATAGAATAGTTTAATTTTCAGAGAAAGAAATAAGTTTGTGAACAAATAAAATGAATTTTCAACAGAATAGTTAAATTTTCAACCGAAAAGATGTAATGGCTATGACAAAAAATCGAAAAATGGAGTATATTTGAATTTTCAGTTGGAAAAATGAATTTTTCTTTAAAAAAGTTAATTTTCAATATAAAAAATAATTTTCAACTGTAGAAATGAAAATTTCAACCAAGAAGATTAATTTTCTACTAAAAAAGAATAATTTTTAAGAAAATACATGAATTTTCCATCAACATTTTTCATTTTTAATGGAATTTTCAATCCAATAGTTGCCTCTTCAACCAAAAAGGTTGAAAATTTCAAGAAAAAAAAATTTCAACTAAATGGATGAATTTTCAACTAAAAAACATAAATTTTTAACAAAGTATAGAATAGTTTAATTTTTAGTTAGACAAATAAGTTTTTAAGTAAATAAAATGAATTTTCAACTGAACAACTGAATTTTTTACCAAAAAGATTAAATTTGAATGTAAAAGAATCTCGATAAGAAATTGAGTTAAATTTTTAGTTTAAAAAATTAATTTTGAATAAGAAAAACTATTTTTTAACGAAATAAATTAAATAAAATAGATGTATTTTAACTAAAAAGGTTATTCTATGCAAAAAAAGACAAACTTTCAACAAAATAGATAAATCTTTAACTAAAAAAGCTAAATTTTCAACAAAAAATATATTAGTTAAATTTTCAGATAGAGAAATAAGTTTTTGAGCAAATAACTTTAATTTCCGTAGAAGTATTTAAATTTTCAAGAAAACAAATAAATTCTCTTCAAAAAGATCAAATGTCTATAGAAAAATTTCAAAACAAAATCGATTCGACTTTTATTTGAAAAAAAAATTTTATCAATAAAAAAAAGTAATTTTCCACCAAAAGAAAGAATTGTGAGTAAGTGCAAAAAGTTGGAATTCATATTGAATTCACTGGAGGAATTTCCTCGCTATTATACGGAAACTTCTGTAAATCATGTACAACGTTCTCGAATAATATAAGATTTTCTGTAAAATCTATTAAAAAAATGTTGGAAAATGAACAGAGTTCTTTTTCTAAAGAAAGGGTCATTAGTGCGCGCTTAGCACTCATATTGTTCTATTATTTTTAAAACGTAGACCATGCAAATGTTTGAAGTATTGAAAATCAAATAATTTAAAGTTTCAAGGTTAGAAAATTTTTAATAAAAAATTATTTAATATTTTTATTTACTTCCGACAAATTTCTAAGCCCGCTAATTGATAGAATGTTCCAATAACAAATTTCGATGAAACGGGGATCAGATATTTTTTTGGACGGCCCTGACGTACTTGTACTTTAACTTTATAGCCGAGATTTTTTTCCCGATATTCTAACTGTTAGGTTAGCCGTGAGGTTTAGTTGTTAGGGATACAATGCGTTAAACGTAGCTTAGGTGGTTCGAAACCCGTCACAGCGTTTTCGATTTTTAATAGCGTTAATATCGTTAAAAGCGTGCGACTATATCGTATGTAATGTATCGTAATTTAATGTAATTGTTTAAGTTAAATTGTGTATATGTACCAACAATATGGTATACTTATGAATTGTACGATATGTGTGAGCATGTGTTTGTTAGTAGTGGACGACCTCCACCGAATCAGTTTGTAGCAAGAATGTTTTTTTTTGCTGGCGCACGAAATTTTACATGACTGAGATGTAGAATTCACATATTTAGAGAGGTAGACTTTGTTTTCTATGATTGAAACTGTACCTAACAGTTCGACTCATTTTACCTAACTGATAGGTAATCGAGATCTCATTTTACCCAACTGTCAGGTAATCTCTGATATCTTGTTGTATTATTTCTTACTGAATCGCGAATTAAATTTTAATTAATTTATATTAATAATTCATATTTTCACATCAAATATTACCCTATTTCATTTTACATGACTGAAAGTGAAATTTTAATATAATGCCGTAATGTCCTCCGTTTACCGAACTAAGTTATGCAAAATTTAACACACAAATTTTCTCCGTGTGGAAATCATTTTTTACTTTTCTGATGTTTTTAATTAAAAATTTTTCGCGCGATTATTTGTGGACAAAATCGATATTTGCTTCATACATAATCAGATGGAACTAAAATGTAATGCTTTTCTTGCATTTTACTGTGATTGAAATTGGAGAAATATATGTGACGTAAATTTCAATCTTTTAATTTTTTAATTAATAATGCCCATACATATAAAAAACAGGGTGGTCGCTGTACCGGGAAACCGGAAAATGATCGGGAATTTTTTTACACGGGGAAAACCCATTAATGGCAGTGAGTTTCTTTCTTGACCGGGAATTTTACACATTTTTAATAGAAAATTCGTGGTTTTATAAGTTTTTGACTGAATCTGCATCTTTCAAGTGTACAAGTAATGAAAGTTAAAATTTGGGCAGAATTGTTTTAATACAACATTTTTTTTACGTAAACCTTTTCAAACTTCACATTTTAAAAATGCAAATTCAAGAGTTTCACTTTGAGTGCATTAATTTACAGTTTAGGTTTTATTACTCTAAATGAAAATTTGTTAAGCTTAAGAGTTCGAATTTTTAATTAGATTGACCGTGACAAGTTTTTGAGGATCGAGAAATCACCGGGAATTTTTTTCTTTCATTAAAACGGCCACCCTGCAAAGAAAGTGAAAGGATTACTTTTTTATTTTTGGATATGCTTTGAGCGAAAAAAAACTTGTTTCAGAAAATGAACTTTCCTTGAAGAAGTAAAACAGTATGATAATGTTAATACGACTCAGTTGAAACTTAATTATAACACCATATGAAAGTAGAAAATAAATTCAAAATATACAATAACCTTTCCGAACCTCGTGAAACTTGACTTTTTGCGCCCGAAAATTCGTGCCAGCGAGGCTAGACGGTTCCTTTTCACAAAAAATGTAAAAAGTGTCACACTTTTGAGACGACCCAGTGTAAGAAACCACTTTTCGATAATAGTTTCCCATTCTGCTAATCGATGCAAACCAGACCTGAAGCTCAAATCTAGGATTTAAAAGCAGATGTTTCAAAATTATAAGCTCGACTGGTAGAAGTGAAATTTTTATTGACGACTTCAGAAAATTGAACCTTTCTTCGTGTGAATTGTAAGCGAAACTGTACCTTTCGACCTTTCGACACTAACTAAAGGATTACAGTAATTAATTTTATTTCTTTATTACCTTCTTCCTCCATTCTGTATTTCTTCTATTAGTTAAGCTGTTTATTACGGTTCAAGTGTTGTCCAGAACAACGATTCCCAAAGTACTGCCGACGCGTCGGCACGCGACGGTCACGAGCCCGACCGCGGTCGGGGAAAACCAACCCGGGCCGGACAGCCGCCGTAAGGGGGATGCCACCCCGGGCCCAGTAAGTCGGCAGCCCCCCCCCCCGCCCCGCTGTCAGCAGACGGCTGCTTTCGGGTATCTGGTATGATGACCTGTTCCAATAACTAAAAAGATAAAGCCATGGCTCTATTCAATTTTAATTAGCTGAAACAATTTCCTGATATAATTTCAAGAAAATGAAGAAAAAGTTGATGAAAATCGGTTAATATTCCCAGTAATAAAGTAAATCTTTGAGTGCATGCAAAATTAGAAGAACTCTCAACTGGGATTGAAGATATTAACAGATTTTCATAAACTTTTTTTTCATTTTCTTAAAAATAAAGTAGGGAAATTGATTCAGCTATTCCAAGCTTAATTTATTAACATTTCACCAAAGTTTAATTTTTCTCAACTGGCTATAATCCTCACAATGGAAAGGTCGCGCGAAGCATGCAACCGCCCACATGACCGGCAGTCAAGTATCCCCCTTGGGTTCCAGTATTGTGAAAAAATTGCAGGGTGGCGGCCGTGTCCCTCCCTGAAAAGAGCGAAAAAAGTTTCGAAACGCTGGTCCGGAATCCAAGGTGCACGATCACATGAGCCTTGCAGATTTACTCATCTCCAGGTACTTGGGCCAATGTCGACAAGACCCCCAGCAGGCGGTATTCCACGTGGAGTGGATAATGTACTCTACATTGGTCCAAAGTTTTGTTTCGAATTTTCATGTGTATCACCCCCACATATTTTTGAATTCACAGAAGAATAAATGCGTTTTTTAAAATTATATTTAGAGGTTCCGCGAACCCCATGAAGTTACCACGTACATATTTCAACCAGAATAGTCAATATTAGGCGAATCGAATTGGAAATCAACATTTATCTTAAAAATTAGTCATAAAATACAATTTGAAAATTACTTTTCAAATTTCACGCTTAGCAGTTTCTTGTATAGGGTTCCAAAAAAATCCTATAATTGAAAAATTGAATGTTGCGATTTTGTAGCGATAATTATAATTTTTTTGCGGTTTTTGTAATCCAAATTACTTGTAATAATAAAATTTAATTTGTAATTTATCAGATTGGATTCTGTTTTGGCACACTTTTTAATTTCATGCAAAGAAAAAACAAGTTCGTTAACAAGCTATTTTGGATGAAAATTCAAAAAGTGAGCACATTTTGAAAATTTTTAAGACCACTTTTTTTAAGATTTGAAAAGTCTATGTACGGTTATTAGTAGTACGCGAAAAGACGAACAAAATATCCCAATGATTTTTTCTGATGACAAAAAAAATTACCGGAGTTTAGCATTTTCAAAATTCCAAAAAACAAACGAAAATGAACATTTCAACCCGAAAAACGCACGACATGAAAAAAAGTCAGGAGGAGAAAAACGTTGGGTTTTTAACACCCTACAATATTTTCAGAAAAAATTTTTGAATTTTTTTGAAAATTCAAAATTTCACATTTTTATCGGACAAAAAAAATAATAAAAAATAAATAATTCCATTTTGCTTTCAAACTATGCAAGATACGACTAAAGATGATTTTACTACAATTGTGCACCTAAAAAAGATCTACACATTTTTTACTATTCACTTTTTGATCTAACGCGTAATTTTTGATTCATTCGTAAAAAACAGCATTGAAAATAGAAAATTTTAATTTGTAGACGAATAGCACAACCTACGAAAAAAATGATAGAGACAAAATTTGTTTATTGAAGGAAAATGTATAAATTTTTTATGAATCATGCTTCGATAGGATGCGTAGTTTTTGTTTTATTCGTAAAAATAACACTGACATTAAAAAAAAAATCAAATTGTTTAAAAAACAATGCAAGATACGAAAACAGATGAATGACAAAAAATTATGCATGAAAAAAAAAAATTACAAACTTGTCGCCTAAATTATATCATTATTCTTCATTTTAAATCAAATACAAATTTAGTAATTTGTATATGAAGAACATATAACACGAACCACAAAGTGCGCGATCAGTGTATATGAAAGCGCGAAGCGCGACGACCAAATCGCGCGCTCAATCTTTTTTGTTTTTATCATACGGTGCACAGAAACGAGCGTGTAACGCAAGGTTCAAATTATTTTCAAATCAAATGTCGAGCGCAAAGCGCGAGTGTCTGTATGAGAATTTGTTCCTTAAAGTCGATAGAACCTGGAGTAAATACAGTTTCTTTTCAGTCTACAATAAAAACAAATCTCACAATCACTTCATATGTAGAGGTTTTGATCATTTTATAATATTTGCAAATAAATTTTTTATTTTCATTTAAGTCGAACACGAAGTTCAAAAATCTAGAGGAACCGAGCGTAAAGCGTCTTAACATTATATTACGAATAAAATTTCTAACGCTACGGGGTTTCGAACCCACATCTATACCTGAATCTGTCGCCTAGCAGTCGGTAGTCTTAACCATTGCGCTAAACCTGCGAGTTGAAACTAGATGAAGAAGCCACCTTCATAAGCTAAAGCTCATAAAAGTTATGACAACAATTTTGTAACTCTTTTTCCTTATTAATTATTTGATTATTGTACGACATCATAATATAGATGTAAAATAAATGAACTGTTAACAGGAATATCAATACAAAATATTTTAATAAATAATTTAAATCGATTACAATTTGTCTTCGTGTAATATTTTGTTTTTCGCATTTTAGACTACTTTAAAACTTTTGATATTGACATAAAATGTCATTTATAATGAGCATTTAAGATTTGTATCCACGGAACTTGAAATTTTATCGCGTATCGCGACAATTTTTTTAATAGACAAATTTTCTAAAGCTTTTCTATAACGTTTTGCTTTTTAGGTGTTTTAGACTATTTTACGACGATTGAGAATTTAATCAAATGTAATTTTTTCTGAACATTTACAATTTATCTTAAAGATGGAACTTAGAATGAGATGGAACAGAAAAAAATTGTTTTCGCAATATTTGTATTCACATTTTTTCGAAATTCTACAACACATGAACAGTCTGAAAGTCTCGTTAAATTGATATTAAAAATGTTATATTCAAACAAGAACAGCCCGACCAGAGCCCGACTAGAACCCGCCTAGGACCCGCCTACGAATTTTTACATAAAAATAGCCTACATAGAGGATTAGGATTTTCGGAAATAACTTGACTAGTCCCCGACCAGCCCCCGACTAGAAATGTTCATCAAAAAGAACTCCACTAGCGACCGACCAGTTCCCGACTAGGGACATTGCCCACAAAATTTCTCCGACTAGCCCCCGACTAGTGCCCGATTTTTAATAAGGCCAAGTGGGGCTATTCCTACACGGGATTATGTAAGATAATCGTAAATTAGGTGCAGTAATCATAAAAAAAATAATTTTTTCCTTTTCAAATCGGCCGACATTTTACATCATTTTTGCTGTCAAAAGTTTCGAGCTAATTTATTTATATATCGCAGGGCATATTCTAAGGAAATTTTAGAACTACCCGAACCATCAGAAGATGATTATGAGATGTCCAGTTTTTCTCTGTGCAAAAATGTATATGGATTCCCATCGGGATTTAAAAACGTATAATTAAATTCTGAAATTTGAATATTAACGACCGTAAATACAGAAAATGTTTTCTTCAATGTAAATTTATCTCTGAATGAAAGTACAAAAAAATAGTACGTTGGAATAACTTGAGGTTCATTTTTCCTTTATGCGTATATTCGAATATCTTATATCGACGCCTACGTACATTCAGTTTGAGCCTATCTACAGGCAGGACCGTGATACTCATGGATGCGTGGATGTTAGGGTGGCTCAAAAACACTTTTTTTTCCTTAGAGGGCAACGACCCCCCCCCCCCCTTTTGTTCCAAATACGAAAAAAGAAAATCCCTAATTTTTATTTTTTCGATTTTAACTGCTGCAGGTTTTGACTTGAAGTTTCCCATGTAAAATGCATGGGGGAAAATCAATTTTTTCAGTTTTTGAAATGATTTTTTAGGGTTTGAAAAAATGTGGCAGGAAAGTGTGGAGGCTTGCAGAGAATTATCCAACGAAGAATTTAATGTATCGGACATGTGGGTTGGACACCCATAACACACCCCTACGAGTCCCTGAAAACCACCCTTAAAACCAAAAATATCAATTCTCCATAAAAACTATCCTTTCAGCACTGTATTCCCATCTTTTTTTACCTACAGTTATTTATATTGGTCTAGTGGAATATTTATTAACATTGCTTAATTAATTGTGAATTATTTAAAGAAATGGAATTAGATTCCATTTTTTTTTTTTCGAAAATTCGTTTTTTTCCTCAAAATGATTACTATTGGTCTCGTGGAATATTCATTAAGAATAATTTATTAATTTTCAATTATTTAAACAAATGTAATTTGTTCAAAAAATTTTCTTTGAAATTTTTGAATTGAAGTTCAATTTCTTCAGTGGAATGTTTATGAACTAGACCAATATAAATAGTTTTAGGTAAAAAAAGATGGGAATACAGTGCCCAAAAGGTCGTTTTTATGGAGAATTTATATTTTTGCTTTTAAGGGTAGTTTTCAGGGACTCGTGGGGGTGTGTTAGGGGTGTCAAACCCATACGTCCGATGATGAAATTATCCGCTGGATAATTCTCTACAAGCCTCCATACTTTCAGGTCACATTTTTTCAAACCCTAAAAAATGATTTCCAAAACTGGAAAAAGTGGTTTTTCCCCATGCATTTTACATGGGAAACTTCAAGTCAAAACCGACAGAAGTTAAAATAAAAAAAAACGAAGAAAAAAAAGGAGGGATTTTCTTTTTGCAGATTTGGAACAAAATGGGCGGGGGATCGTTGCCCTCTAGCATGAAAAAAAATTTTGCCATGCATTTTTGAGCCACCCTAGTGGATATGTATGCTTCATATGAAATACATTTTTTTTACAGTCGTCTTGAATTATAATTCTGAATACATCGTTACAAATTTCATATACATATAAAAAGTCAGAATATTAACGGTTTCACACTTTTTGCAAGTTAATTTTTAAAATGAAACTTTTTTCAGGATTCTCTATAGACAATAAACATAATGAAAAAAAAGAGAGTGCATCAAGTAGTGAAGACGTGGGTAAGTCTAAAATCTGTATTATTTATAAAATCTGTAAATGTAAATCTTGGGTTTGAAGCTTTATCCTGTTTAAATGAGCCCAATGAAAAAAGTATTGAGAAAAATTGTAACGCAGTTATCACGATTTAGGGATTATTTAAAGAATCGTATTGCTAAGATCAATGGAGCAAATGAGTTAAATGAGGAACCAGTGGCGGACTGGCACGTATGCAATGTTTTCCGTATCAACGCAGATAGGCTGGAATACTAGTTAATTCATGTATTTTTATTCGCAAGGGTAAATGCGTTACTCGTCAATTTGATGGACCTTAACCATGCTTTCTCATACGTATTCTATTTGCGCTGATGACGCAATACATCTCAATGCTTTTCTAAGTTTATTTCAATGAATTAGAAAATAAGATCTAAAACACAAATGTAGCGCATGAACTTAGCGTTACTTTATAAACATTAAAAATGTGTCATGTGGCACCCTTATCGTTAATTTTTTCTTATTTAATTTATAATATTTCTTTTCAAATTCTACTTCTTGTGGAATTCTGCTTTATAAGATTGAAAATATAAAAATAATTTCTTTATTATATCTATTTCAGATATGATCCAAGTCCAAGATAGTAATTCTGGGAATAAAGAAATTCATTCGTCGATCTCTTGCAACATTGCTGGCAATAATAATGATAATTTTCACCCCCAAGAAACTTCATCGAGTACTCCAGAACAGGAAACTGCTATGGACGAAAATGAAAGAGTACATTTCGAAAGAAAACGCGTCAAAAATGATTTAACCGGAGATATAACGATCATGTTTCAAGATTCAAATCTTACGACGACAGAAGTTATATTAATGATTTTGTCATTCGCAGTACGATTTCATTTACCTGATGTAGGTCGGCGAGCGTTAATTACGATGGCGAAAGCCTTTGCTGGCCCTGATTTCGAATATTGGGATGTGAGCGATTATTTATTAAAACAAGCTTTTAATCCCCCAGACCATGTCATTTCCTATCATTTTTACTGCACTTTCTGTGCCAAAGAATTAGGAAAATCGGAAACCAGGACAAATTTCAAAAATCACGCCGACACATGTCCTTCATGTCGCGAAACTTTTGATTTATCCATGTCATCGAAAAATTATTTTTTGTCCGTTAATCTTGAATATCAAATCAAAGGTATATTAGATAACGAAACCCTGGGACCCGCTTTATTGGCAAATCTCACTCAAAATGATCACGAAAAGCAAAATGACGTCATATATGATGTATATGATGGAATTTTATATAAAAAATTATTATCCCAAGTACCAGCAGGACACTTGCTCCTCACTTTAACGCTCAATACGGACGGAGCGCCCTTGAATGAAAGTTCCAAAGAAGGATTTTGGCCTGGCTATGTACATATAAATGAATTGCCGCCGAAATTGAGATTTAAGTTCCCTTTGCTAGTTAGCATGTGGCACGGTACGACGGAGCCGAATCCTGACATGATGAACTTGTATTTGAAAAGTTTCGTCGATCAGGCTAGAATGCTAGGTGAAAAAGGTTTCGATTGGCAAAATAGTACAGGTGAAACTTTGCACTTCATAGTTAAAGTTGTAGGATGCAGTGTCGACACTGTTGCTCGTGCTGTTGTACAAAATCGTGTAAGATTTAATGGGCATTTCGGTTGTTCCTGGTGCTATTCCCATGGAAAATTCGTCGGATCGATGCGTTATTTATTGAGTGATCCGTCAGAACTTAGATCAGATGCCAAACACGCAAATGATGTTTTAAAAGCGGTTGAATGTAAACAATGGTTCCATGGCGTGAAAGGGGAATCATCTCTTATTTTTTTACCCGATTTTGACATGGTATGGGGATTTTCAAGAGATTACTTGCATGGAGATTGCGCAGGCGTAGGGCCGCAGATGTGGACCCATTGGACAAAGATCGGTAGTCCTTTTCGTTTAACGAAACAGCAACAAAAAGCTATAGATGAGCGACTCCTGAGACTAACTACTACACATGAAATTCACCGAGATGCGCGATCAATAGTAACCCATCATAAGAAATGGAAAGCATCTGAGTGGCGTTCATGGATTTTATTCTTCGCAGTACCTTGTTTATCTGGAATACTGGATGATGAAGCACTGGAACACTTTGTTCTATACAGCAGAAGCATGTTCAAACTTCTGAAGAAGGAAATAACTGAAGTTGAATTACAGGAGTGTGAAAAAGATCTGATGAATTTTGTTGGGCACACAGAGATTCATTATGGAGAAGAATCGATCACATTCAACATACATACGGTAATGCACTCAGTTGATACCGTGCGATATGGCGGGCCTCTCTGGGCAAATTCCACGTTTTCATTTGAATCCATGAATTTCCACTTAAAGCAAGAAGTAAATGGTCCAAATGGTTTTTCCCTTCAAATGACAGAAGGAACACTCCAGCGAAGTATTCTTCACAAGACCGTGCATGAATTAGGGGAATCTGATGCTTGCTTACAGTATTGTGATAACCTATTTTTACCACGTATGACTAAGCATTACATAAGATGTAAGGATGCTGTGTTCATGGGAAGGGAGCCATATAAAGGCGATTTACCAGAGTTCCTGCAAGCTGATGCGTGTTCAGTGCAAATATTCAATCGATGTGTATACAATAACATGGTTCTTCATTCCGTATCATACACGAGACCCAAGAGAACCAACGATACCATTGTCTTCCTGCGATGCTGCGCATACGCGAAAATTTTCAGGTTTATTTGCGTAAATGGAAAGAGTTTTGCAGAGATCGATCGTTTGTTGACAAACCAGTTTTACCAAGGCAGCGTGAAAGTAGATCACTTAGTTACAGCGAAATCTTCCAAAAACAAAGGCATTATTCCACTATCCGATATTTGTGAGAAATGTATTGTTATGGATTTGCAGGAGCAAGTGTATATATCTCGCTTACCAAACACTTTCGAGATTCAGTAAATATGTATCAGGTAGGGGAAAGTTGAAAATAATGCTCGTGTTTGTTGGTTTTCATATTAATTCTTTTACTTAGGAAGTGTCACCGTGCCCCGCCCTGACACCATACTCCACTTTTCCCTACCTGGGTAAAAATATTTACACTGAAACCTCACTATTTAAACGAGCGATTGCACGCGTTATATGAATTCGTAGAATTGCTGGTCCTCGCAGCTCCTCAAGGGGCAGGACGAGAGACGGTTGCGACTACGCCTCTGAAGGGACGCAGTTCACTACTACTCAGTCAAGTAGATTGCGCAATATTATGGAAACGGTTCCGGCGGCCCTGACTGTTTACGTTTCACTGTACGCGCTATATGAACAAGGCTACTTTTAGGCAACCCCCGAGATTGTTGATCTGTCGGTGCTCTGATGTAGTTTTCATTTTGTCTTTATTAGAGACTACACTTCTTAGAATGACCGATAGGAGTGGATAGAAACCGGATATTCAAGCGGATTGGGGACGTGCTTCATGCGACTGCATTTACATGTTTAAATTTCTAAGTTCCGTCCATGCAGATTTTAAATGCTCATTAAACATGAAATTTCATGTCATTAGCAAAAGTTGTAAGATGGTCTAATACGCGAAAAAAATATTCTTGAACCTTAAAATTTAAGACATGTCTGTGTATACGGAATTTTCCGTATACATGCAATTATGCAGGAAAATGTATTGCCGGGTAGGAATATTCACATGCAGGGTATCGAGTCGCAACGGTCCAATGTCAGTGGAACAACTTTTCTTTCATGTTACACTCGCGCTTCTTTATTTTTATCTACACTAATGCATGCTAATTAAACTCTTCCTTATAAAAAACAAAAGAAAAACCAAAAAAAAATTGCATGATTCATTGACAAGTGGATTATTTTTATCCACACTAGTGCATTCTAATTAAGCTCTTCCTCATAACAAAAAAAAATCGCATGCTTTATTGACAAGTGGATTAGGCCTACTGGGGAACACCACGGGAAAAAAAACGCGCCTTCTACTCGACCTCCGTGGTGGTGCGGAACAGAGTTCGTAGGTAACATAATGTATTAGCCTCCGGTTGAGCACCACAACGCAACGCCCCGCCGAGTTTCGAGCTCGAGTTCGAGCGCCTTACAATAGGAAGGTTCAGTTGAGCCGTAAGGTATGGCACGGTACCCGGACATCGTCTTAAGCCAAAGAAAATTGTTGAGATAAATTTTCGAGAAAAAATATTTGAAAAACAAATTTGTTGAAACAAAATGTTGAAACCATTTTTTTCAAAGGGTTTCAGCCCTGGGCTGTGAAGCCTGGGAAATTGTAATCGATTTATATTATACCTATTTGAAAGTTAGTTTATTTATATTCCTGTCAACAGTTAACTTATTTTATACATATATGATGTATAATAATAAAAAAATTAATAAGAAGAAAAGACTTAAAAAATTGAAAATTTAAATTTTTTGAGCTGTAGCTTATGACTTTTAGGACAGTTTTATCACTGACTTTCAATGGTTGAGACTTCCGACTGCTAGGCGAAATATTCGGGTGGCGTTATAAATTTTATTTGTAATATAATATTCCCAAATGTAATATATGTATTTATTTTAAGCAGGACCATTAACATTTATAGACAAAATACTCGCAATCAATTATGATGTATTTTCTGAATATGTTTTATGTGATATCTGTAGAGTACAGGAATAGTGGGTGTTAAAATTAAACAAAAAGTTTGAAATTTACATTTTTGTGATTATAAATAATAGTCGGACCGTATGCAGTCGTAAGATGATAAATGGATGCTCCTAAAAACAATTGAATAATTTTTTATTATTTTTAAAAGTTACTACGGCAATTTTGTACGACAACGGTTTGCCAGTACAGAACCAGTACTGGTGTGCAGTATCGCACGCCAGTACTGCGGAGCGTTAGTAGCTAGTACTGGCTAAATACCGGCCAAGTTCAGCCCAGTACTGTTTGCGGATCTACTACTTTCCGGCCTTCCGGAAAATATTATCTACTTGTTCTCTTTCCTTCGCTTTCAGAACTCATCTATGAGACTACAAGAGGATTGTAACTATTTTTATTTCCATATCTAATTTACAGTTGTTTTTATCATTGATTGATGAGATGATTTTAATTTCTTCGACTTTCTCCAAACTTCCTCAAAATTTCTGCGAAGACCTTTTCAAATTAAAGGTCAAGCATCGACAACTGTTCTTTGGTGATTGTAAAATCTCTTTTCTTAAAGCTTCTTTGGCTTTAACGAACACATCCTCATAACGCATTTCGTGCTTCGCACACCATTTTGTCAAACATGCGAATTTTTCTATATTAAGTTTAACTTTATTATATCAAATGAACATTATATTTACTTATGTACGTCGGTCTGGGTCTGCTTGTTTAGAAATCGCAAAATAATGTACGAATTTTATTTCTTATGATTACTTTAGTATTCGTTCCTCCTTTTGCACTGATTTTAATTCGCAGTTACGCTAAAAAAGGTATGCTTTCAGTAAATCTAGATAATGGCAATTTTTAACTTGCATCTATATTACAACAGATTGTTTTCATTGTTTTGTTCTTCTAATATAAAAAGTGGGTATCTTATGAAAGAAGTTATGTTAATTAACATCTTATTGCGCCTTGTGTCGTTTTTCCGAAAACTTAATTTGTTAATGTTCAACAGATGTGTTTTCATTGTTTTGTTCTTATAATATAAAAAGTGGGTATCTTATAAAAGAAGTTATGTTAATTAACATTTTATTGCGCCTTGTGTCGTTCTTGAGAAAACTCAATTTGTTCATTTTCAATGTTATTTTGAACGATTTAAACAGAAAATACGCATCCTGTCGGAATATAATTGATATCAAAGTTATAGATCTGTTTTGAGTGAACAACTTTTGATATTAATTTCTTTCATACTTTGTGTTGTTTTTCCAAAAACTTAATTTTTTCATTGCTAATGCTATTTTTTTAGTTTACTCAAAAACTACACGTCCTATCAAAAAATATCGAGGACTTTGTAGCTCTGTTTTGGTTGAGCACATTTTTTCTATTAATTTTCCAATAGTTTGTGTCGTTTGTCCAAAAGTTAAATTTTATTATTTCTATTTTTTACTATTAAAATAAAAACTACGCGTTTCAAAAATGAGCGGTCATGTGTCAAAGGGCCTAGCCGGTTAAGCATGTAAAATCTGCCCCCGCACCTATCAAGTTCAAATTTACGTCATAGTTTCATGCCCATGTGAAGTATAATTTCCCCAAATGATAACCTTAAAATTGCATTTTTGAGTGACTTATGGAGGGGGAAAGAAAAATCAACAAAGTGGTTTTTCTCGAAAACCACTCAACCGATTTTGATGAACAAAATATATGTTACATACTTAAATGAGAGTAACGCAAACAAAAAATATGAAAGAATTTTGATAAAAAATATGACCAAAAAAAAATGTTTGAATTTTTCAA